>BDJD01012971.1:8971-24384 GCA_002564525.1 Rosa multiflora | reverse complement strand
GTCTAAGATCTAAGGAATCATTGGGCGATCTCTCATTTAGGGTAATTTCACCTCAATCTTCCAGTTACCTTTCTTGGAGTTGTTACCTGGTTGCTGGCAGTGATGATGAAGGTGCCAGTACTGAATCACATGTTCACATTGGCAGGATATCATTGAAATCTTGGAATGGATGAGTGTCATGGAGTTCTTACTGTGATATACTTGGTTCAAACTGATGCCAGCCTATCAGGTTGGCAGGTAATGGGTATTTCCACTAATCTGTACTCTAAATACCTCTTTTGCCTCTCAAAGGCAGCAGGTTCAAGCATTGATTGAGCTTGCTAGGAAACTCTGTGAAAGAGTGCTTCCTTTGATCATCCCATTTGGGATGAAGAACTCTTGCAACATTTATCCTCTGAAGGTAGCAGGTTTCTGGGCGAGCACTGATTGAGCTCGTTGGGGAACTTGTTGAAAGAGTGCTTCCATTATCTTCCCATTGGGATGAAGTACTCTGACACCAGCAGAAGTTGAGTTTGGGGTAACTTATGACCTTAATAATAAAAATTCAACCCGTTTGACAATGATACTAATGCATTCCAACTTTCTTGTGACCGACAGTTGTATGCATTTGTCTTAGTGAAGTAATGTTAAGTGCTGCTAAAGTCATCTTTCATGGATGAGCTCATCCAGATCATTCAAACTGCTCTTTCTTTTTTATGTGTTTCTGATTTTCCATGTCTTTTTCTTGACCCTTTTTACTATTTATAGAATCTTCACCTTATTTTTCTTTACAGCTACTGAGGTTCGCGAGTCTGTGCATAGCCTTCAGCATTCTCTATAAGGTGCTTTTTTGGTTTGTTGTTTTTGACCATTCTTTCTAGATTGATTGTTGTTTGATAAAATTTTATTGGGATGACGCAATGTTGAATGCTGAAACTTCTAATACTGAACTTACTGGCCTCAAAAGTAATTGTGTGGTCTCCCCTCGGTTATCTCTCCTGCTCGCTCTCATTTCATCCTTATTGATTCAAATATTAGTTGCTGCGCTATCTCTTTTAGTGTCAGGATTACTGCTGATTTGTCTCACATCTTTCCCAAGCTGTTCCGCTTCCACTTATATATGTTTGACCTTCTCAATATTGCTTCGTTGAATGCTGGGTCTGAATTCTGCTTGTTTACTAGATTTATTATATATATATCAAGTGCTTTCATTGCACATGCCGCTCTTGGAGCTGTACTTGAGGTTGTTGGGTATGGTCTTGAACTATGTTTTTCCTGCTCTACTTTCTGCAGTGGGTGTTGATCAGAATGTATTCTGCTGAGGTGTTTAATTCATGTTTGTAGCCTCAAGTGTTGTATACTTAACAAAAAACTTTTTGCCCACAATCTGAGTAGGGTTTTGTTTAAATGTGTCCTGTTGGCTGCAGTCTTATCTAATTTTAATGTTAACTGGCGGCTGGATATTACAAAAATCTATTCAAGCTGAAGTATTTGAAATATTGTTTTTTTTTTCTTCATAAATGTTAGGATTTTTCAACTTTTGGAGGCTGCAGCGGATATTGTGGTCGTAGTCATGTAAAATGAAGAAGTTTTCTATTATGAAAATGGACTTCTTGAAGCTGTCAGCAATAGTCAGGTATTTATGTGCTCTCTCTCTACGGTATCTCATTATTTTTAGTTACTATTTTCTGAATAATTTCGTTACTTTTTCAGATTTTGACACAATGCGGGCATAGACCAAAGATAATAAGGAAGTTTCTCGGATGATCCAGCTGGTTAATGCGACAAGCATTTATTGATACCCTAAACCGGATTAGTTTTGGTATAAATTTGTATCCAGTAATTATTTTTTCAAAATAGTTGAAGCATCTGGAGTTTTCTTTAGTTGGAATCATGATTTTTCCTTGTATCAGTTTTCTTTCTTTAATATGTTGTAACATTTAGCATATATCTCTAGAAGTCATCATTTTTACTTTTTTTTTTTTTTTTTGGTAGTAGAATCATTTTTGTACTTTTACTGCATGAGGTACAGTCCTTTAAAAATTAAATTGGAATACGTATACAGACATACCAAACGCCATTTCGTTAGGTTGTAAAGGATTGGAAATAACTGCTGGAAATTACTTTAATACCCCTAGGGTGACAGTACACTAGTCCCTGTTCTCAAGCCATTTTAGCCGACTGAAGAAGAATACCCAGAACCGAAAATGGAGAATGCAGGTAACGGCGCTCAATTTGGACCAGGTGGTGGCGCAAATGGTGATGTAAATGTAGCAGATGACCCACCACAGGTCCCCGAAGGTGGTGCAGCACACGGAATTGGGGCTGGTCCCATAAATGGTCCACAAGTTATTGTAGAAGACGAACCCGAGGGTGATCAGGTAATGGCCATGGTTCCGAATCAGTTTGTATTGAATAACTTGGAAATAGCCAGGCTGATTGCTATGATTAGAGCAGGGGGTGCCATGATTAGCCACCATGCGGATCAATTAACTGCTATAGGTTTGACTATTGGAAATAATGCAAACATTTTGGCTGAAAACCACATGGTTGAGGTCTTCAACCAAACGGTTAATCAAATTATAGGCAACTCTGAACATATGGGATGGGTTGTCGAGAGCATTTTTGTAATCACACCCCAAATTAACAATACTGCCATCCATCTTGCCCAAGTTAACGCAGCCAATGCTGCTTTTAATGCTGCCTTTATTCCTGCGATTGTCAACATTAATGCTAATGTTCCTGCCCAAGGGAATGTGGTTGTTGGACAACAAGATGTCAATGACATGCAGAATGTGGAGGGGCAAAATCAGCTTGCGGAACAGAATCAGCAGGAAATTGGGCAGGCTGAGCAACAGGTGAATAATAACAATAACCTGGAACAGATGATAGGGGATGGAATTGATGTGATGGCTCAGGCAGCAGCTACTGTTGTAAATGAGGCTGCTCAAATTGCCCATATAGGCCTTTCTCTGGATATCATTGCTGACCTTATGGATGGTAACCGCGCATTTATCTACACTGCAGTTGCTCATACCGTGGAACAAATGGTGCAAGGAAATGAGATTGCTCAGCGAATGATAGATGTATCTGATCAGATCATCCATGTTGCAGTGACAATAGCTGGGGTAAATGCTCTAGTCCAAGGGGTGGCAGAAAATCAAGAGAACGCTGAGGGTGAGGGGCCATTACATGAAAATGATGCGGTTGAGGAACATATGCCTGGTGAAAATGAAGCAATTATGCAGGCTGAAGGGCAAGCACATATGCAAGTTCAAGGCGTGGACATACACCCAGAGCAAGGACTCCCTGACGCACCAGTTGAAGGGTAACACAAACTCCTTTATTGCAAATGAATTCTTTTGAACCTTCTAAAAATTGGGGAGCAACACCGGAACATTTTTCATTTACTGCACATACTGTATACAATGTGACATGAAACATTATTTTGCTCCTTTTATAGTTATGGGCCTGATGAGGAGGATCATGCTGACTGAATATTGTGGCTCTCATGGCTGGGATGAAATAAGGACGCTTGCAGATCAGGAGGGCCGGCTATTCCAACACTACGCCTACAGAACAATGCACAACTATTATCTCTGCAGCTGAAGTGTACGTAAGCCAGTTTTGACTTCATGGGGATTGCTAATCTTTTGTTTGATAGTTCATAGTTGTAATTGACTTTTGGTATTTGAAAATCTACACATGATTTAACAGGAATGAGTTGACCTCAGGTATATTTTCTATTATGCATACCTCAGTCAGTCGAGTCTAAGCCTTTCCAAACTTCAGAGGGGGCAGCTTCCAGCATCAGCTGAAAGCTTTTCCATTTAAGGATAACTTTTATTACAAAATTTCTAACACATTTAGTTGTTGGTGACAGTGCTATGTTAATCATGACACCCTTACAGCATTTGCTGTAAGGGAGTTGACCTGCACATAAATGAGTCTAATCAAGAGATAAATACCTACACTAACAACCTATATATGTTTGTATATACAAATGAGTATACCTTGTGCTAAAAACTCAGTTGCAGCAATCAGGAAAAGAACCCAGTTTTCTCTTTCTAGCTCTTCTGATGATTAGTATACAAAACCAAGCTTCCTGCAGCCATTACAGTAGCAGAAGAAGTTTTCCCCATTAGTCTTTTGGCTTTGTGACCTGATAATAGAATTAAAACCTTTAGTTGATGGATAATTGTCAACGAACAATTATTGAGAGACCAATGTCAAGAAAACTGAGATAATTAGATCAGGTGACAGAACAAAGCAAAATAAAGTTGTTTGAAGTTAAAACTAGTGAAACCATTTATAGTCAACAAGCGGAACAAAGGAAAAACAGGAGGACCAATCATCTTGCTTAATGGTTGAATTAAATGCTCTCAAGTTAGCTACTGCAGTTATGGAGGCTGAATTTTTTATAGGTTTTATTCTACAAGCTTATGTAGAGTCTTCTGGGATTCACGTGTCTTGTCAAGTACATCAGTTTCAGTTTAGTAGTTTAATGGGTCTTTTAAGCATCAGGTTTCAAAGTGTGAAAGCCTCCTCTTTATTTGGGCCATGCAAAGGTTGGCTTGTACCTGGCTTTTCTATCTAAAAGAGATGGTTGGGGTGGATTTCAGGAAGCAGGACATGAGACTTATGTGATTACATCTGACCAAAATTTGGTATATTAGCAGTCTTTATGCCACCCAATGTAACTTAAACTCTACATGCTTCCACATTCTACATCTCGTAAACTAGCACAAATCTATTATACTACCCAAGAGAACTTCTTTGTCATTATTCTACAGAAAATCTAAAACTTCTACATGTTTAAAATTAAGAACAGTACCAATCTATTCTTAAATAACATATGTCAATTTTCAACACATATCATGTGTAGAAACGCCTAGTTTAAAGCTTAGAATCTATAAGATATGGAATATAAAACCCTTTGCATCTAATTGCATTAGGATAACCTATTTTATTGCATCTTAAATCCTATTTATAATCAAGAAATATAAACTCCTGTAGAGGAACTGACTTGAGTTTCGTTCAGGGGACTAGGGGGCTCAATAGTACTTTTAGCTTAATCTACGAGGGTCTATCGGCACCAGCTCTGCATGGCAAGAGAATTTGTCTAATGCATGAAAGAATATGCATGTTGCAAAGAATAGTCCCATTTCATCATGTGTCAGTAAATCCCTTCTAAGAGTTTGTAAACATACTTTCCAGCTTGTGAACAAGTTATACAGTTGCCAACCACGTGAAATTCCATATCAACGGATAAAAGATTATATCATACTACACCATAAAGTAGTCAAACTGCATAGGCAATATCATGTCATAGGTTTTCATACTCATCCCTTCATCAGTCCAGGTTACTGACTCCAGAGTAAAACATGTAAACAACATACCACAACATCCACTTATAATCCAGGTTTATGACCGTAGAGCAAATCAAAAAATATGAAAAAAGAAAGTAAAAAACAGAAGACAGTACCCCGTGTCTCGAAACTTGAGGCCGAACTTTGAGAACATGAATTGGAAGAAACACTTCATCCCTCCATCTGGAGCAGATTAAAGACTCATAATAGTTCCACCCTTCAGAGGAAGTTCAAGTTCTTGACAGTTAAATTGGTGATGGGTTGTCAAATTCAGCTGTAATTCCTGAATGAAATGTCTAACTCACTCGAAGCATAGCACTCTCCTAAAGCTCAAATCAACAACTAGAAATGGTTGACCATGCTCTACTCGAAGCATAGTTCGACCCTTCAGAGGAAGTTCAAGTTCTTGACAGTTAAATTGGTGACGAGTTGTCAAATTCAGCTGTAATTCCTGAATTAAATGTCTAACTCACTCGAAGCATAGCACTCTCCTAAAGCTCAAATCCACAACTAGAAATGGTCGACTATGCTCAACTCTCTATGGTCAGGTTCCCTTTTTCTGATTAAAGAAGAAGGTGAGGTCACTTGTTTTTATAAGGTACCAAGCAGCATACACAAAGACTATTGCATAAAACTATCCAAAATTTATAGTTATAGAAGAACTGATTATTGAAATTCCATTCTTCGTTGATTAAAATCAAGACAAAAACATCACAACAAAACTAATAAAATAACAATAGCAGTCGATAGACAAACCTAAGAAACCCTGTTCACTATAAGTGGTAGCTGTACGTAGCTGTACAAAACCAAATTACAAGCCAACCAAATGATCTACTGTATCCTCTAGATTGCGTGTGTGTCAGGTTCCCTTCTTTTGGTTATAAAAGACAATCGAGTCTACGGTACTGATTAGCATAGAACAAAGATTGCAAAGATTAAAACATTTATAACCTTTATCCCCATCCGAGAACTGAATATTGAAATCTATTCAGTGTTTATCAGAAGGCAGACAAACTACCAAACTGGATCCTTAATAACCAATGAAATACTAGATAGGCATGCTACTTTACATCTCAGTTTTAGGATTCCTATTACTCTGGCTAGAAAGACTGAAAATTTAAGCAGACAAAAACCCTACCCCTTACAGGTTAGGTTACAGCCAAGCAGCTGTAACTTAGATTCTGTTGTTTGTCTGTCTTTGCTATTCTTCTTTCCGATTAATCTATTGGGACTACTTGCCCAGTATCTGTTTGTATGTTAATCTATTGGGGACTCCTGCCCTCTTTTGTTTCTGTTTCTTCACATAAACAAAAAATAATTGCCAAGTTCACATTAAAAGTGGTACCTGTAGAACTAAGGATATGAACTCAAGCTACGGAGGCCTCTGGGCTTCTACTTTCAGACCAAGTCCTATCCTCCCTACCGACGAGCCTTTCTGAGGAGGAAATCTCTGCACAGATTGGAGCCTGGAGATAGATTTGAAAAAAAAAATTCCATCAATTAAAACTAACAATAGATTAGCATAAAACCAACCAGCGCATGGGTTGCTAAAGGGCCAAGAATCCGGAGCGGTCAGTTCGAGCTCCAATCATTAGAGCCAGTCGCAAGCTTTTCTTCTGTGAAAAATCCCCGGACAGTCCGAAGAGAGACGACTTTATCTTCTTGGTGATCTTCTGGATCTGATGAGAGAGAAACGGAATTTCCATCGAAGTGGATAGAATGAGCAAAAATGAGGAGAGAGAGAAATGGGCGAGACAAAAAGGAAGGTGCAAGTGCAAGCAAGGTTAGCGGACAATAGTTTCTTTCCATCGAAATTAGTTTTTACTTGCTGTACGTACTTTCTGTTCGAGTTTCATTCGACTAACCCTAGTACTGTGTTCGCTGGTACTTGCGTTGTGGTTGAGTTTCTTTCTCTTTTGTCTTCTTCTTCTTCTTCAATATATTAAGTTGGGAGAAATATCACTTTGGTCATCTAACTATGGCTCGCTCGACACTTTGGTCATCCAACTTTTAAAAACTTCATTTTGGTCATCGAACTATATCACCGTATATCACTTTGGTCATTCCGTCAGTTTTCTCCGTTTTCTCTGTTAACTCCAGGGGTATTTTGTAGATGAAATGTTTTACCCGCCATTTTTATAACTTAATCTAATTTTCCCCGCCTAAGCATAAAACTCCATCCAATTTTGCCAACTTTTCCTTCCTTTTATTCATGCATTCATCATCAATAATCAAAGCATGCAACAAAGAAAAATAATCGAGTTAGAGAATGATTCAACGTGAGGGAATATAATAGGAAGAAAAATATTGATTTAATAAATTGAGGAATTATAAAAGGAGGGAAAAGTTGGCAAAATTGGTTAAAGTTTTATGTTTAGGCGGGAAAAGTTGGATTAAGTTATAAAAATGGCTAGTAAACCTTTAAATCTCCAAAATACCCTTGGAGTTAACAGAGAAAACAGACAGAATGACCAAAGTGATATGTGATGATATAGTTCGATGACCAAAATGAAATTTTTAAAAGTTGGATGACCAAAGTGTCGAGCGAGCCATAGTTCGATGACCAAAGTGATATTTCTGCCTATTAAGTTATTAACTAGCCGGTTTGACCAAAAACACACAAAAAAAAAAAGAAAACTAGCCGGTTCGGTGCCCCTTTTGTAAAAGAAGATCAAGTTTTCTTTATGGTTTTCTTTATTTATAAAAATAAAAATAAAATAAAGTTTATTCAAAACTATAATGAATACAAATGATATGGTATGAATACAAATCATATGGTTGAAGAAATTCAAGGTTTAGTTCAAATTAGATCCAACTAGGGGTGGGCGTCCGGACCCGAAAGACCGAGGACTCGACCCGAACAGAGGAAAAAAGACCGAATCGGTTCGGTTTTAGAATAGAAATTTTCGGTTCGGTCTAAAGCCCGACCCGAATTCATGTAATCGGTTCGGTCTCGGGTTTCATATTTTCAGGGCCCGAAAGCCGGAACCGACTCGAATACTGTAGCAAATGCCACATGTCAGTCCATGATTGGGTGTTATAATAATAAGTTAAATATTAAAAAAAAAATACACAACCCTAAAGGCCTCGGTGTCCTCCAGTCCACTAACTCAACCTCAGCCAGCCTCTCTTTGCTTGTATCGACCTCAGCCCCAAATTTCAGATCTAATGAAATCTCACTCTCACTCTCTCAGTCCCTCCCTCACCCTTCTCTGAGTTGTCTTGTCTATCTCTCTCTCCTTCCATTACCAGCTCCTGCTCCGGTCTCGATCTCCAATCCTCACTCCTCCTAACCGAACCCATCTTCATTCTCCCTCCATCCAACGCACCACCGACGAATTACATAATGTGGGTGTTATAATAATAATAATAAGTTAAATATTAAAAAAAAAATACACAACCCTAAAGGCCTCGGTGTCCTCCAGTCCACTAACTCAACCTCAGCCAGCCTCTCTTTGCTTGTATCGACCTCAGCCCCAAATTTCAGATCTAATGAAATCTCACTCTCACTCTCTCAGTCCCTCCCTCACCCTTCTCTGAGTT
This sequence comes from Rosa multiflora, assembly GCA_002564525.1. NCBI lineage: Eukaryota > Viridiplantae > Streptophyta > Magnoliopsida > Rosales > Rosaceae > Rosa > Rosa multiflora. Next base: position 15,493 of record BDJD01012971.1, on the reverse strand, counting down.
GTCTTGTCTATCTCTCTCTCCTTCCATTACCAGCTCCTGCTCCGGTCTCGATCTCAGAATATCGAAATCCTCCTCCGCTCTCTCCGTCACGGAATCAAAACTGAAGGTCAAGGCTTGACCGTTACTTTTTCTCAACGTCTCTCTCTCTGTCTCTCTCTCTCTCTCTCTATGATCAAAGCTTCTTCTTCTTCTCTGCAATACCCAGGTATGTTTCTTCTATGTTATCCATTTTACTGATTCATTTGGAGTGTTTTGTTTCTGAGTTCTGCAGTTCATTTGGTAGAACAGTCTTACCAAAGCTGGGTTCTTTTTTCTTTTTCTTTTTTTAATATGAGTTTCTTGAATATGGAAGCTCTTTCTTTCTACTCAACCCTGTTTTAGTTCAGTAGTTTCAGATATAGATATTGTTTTTTACATGTGAAATGGGTTTTTTGTTTTGAGATATTCTGTGTTCATATTCACTACAAGCTTAAAAAAAAAAAAGAGTGATTGGCTTCTCATGTTTCTGTTAGTATCAATTTTAAAGCTTGACTACCTATGTTTGTGTTCATATTCACTAATATTCTGTGTTCATATTCACTTCAACTTGACTACCTAGTACCTAGAATTGATACTCCATGTCATATGAAACTGTGTTATTTTTAGGACTATGATCCTGATTACTTGGAGCCTAGTAGACATCGGCCACGATTGAATTATAATGATCCAACAACTTCATTTCGCGGAAACCATTATGGTGGTATGGATATTTTTTGGTTACTGTTTTTGCTAGTTACTCACTTAAGTGGCTTCATCTTTTAGATACTTATGGAGCTGGTAGCAGTCTCTACCCTCATGAATATTATGGTCCTGAAGTAAGCAGTTAATGCCTATGTGTTGCTGATTTTCATCGTATGTTATCATGATGATGATTTATTATTTAATCTCATTTTGCAGTCTCATTGTGGTCCACATACTGTTTTTGCTAGTTACTCACTTAAGTGGCTTCATCTTTTAGATACTTATGGAGCTGGTAGCAGTCTCTACCCTCATGAATATTATGGTCTTGAAGTAAGCAGTTAATGCCTATGTGTTGCTGATTTTCATCGTATGTTATCATGATGATGATTTATTATTTAATCTCATTTTGCAGTCTCATTATGGTCCACATTCATCTTATTATGGGCGCAATCAATCATATGGTGGGGGTCGCTACTATTAGACCCTAGAACTATTCGGTAATACAAATGGTTTGCAATTTTAAGTTATAACTTGTCATTGTGAATTACATACATGTTTGTGTTCATATTCACTTCAACTTGACTACCTAGTAGCTATGTTTACATTGCTTTTTCAATTTTCTTTGAATCCTCCCTTTTCATTTTCCTTTATTACCTGCTTTGAATCACTATTTCATATTGAATTTGTTAGTTTTGAAACCCTTAGCTCATTTGCTTTTGGTTTATTGGTACCTTTTTCTTTTCTCTCTTTTCTGAAAGTGGATTTCTTTTTCACCAGTCATTGTTTTTGCTTCTGGGTTTCTTAGACCAATCTAGTTTTGATCATTGGTGAGTAGCTCTCAGATCTTCGTATCAGAAAAAAGCAATTTCTTTCATTCATTTTTCAATGGTTCTGATTTCTGGGTTTTGTGGCTTGCAAGGTTCTACTCTGCTTTTCGGTGGCTCTGTTTTCTTGTGATTAACGTTTACAAATGAAAAGGATTTGATTCGAGGCCGGCATAGTCCCATCTGTATCCAGTTTGATTTCAAAAGGTATGTGAATTGGATTTTTCTAATTGTGTTTAATTGACTTTCTAGCAGTCATGTTTGGTTTTTGATATTGGTTAATTTACTGGTTATTTTTTTTTTTTCAAATATTTCTCTATAATGACACTGCCATGGTTATACTTTTGTGGGACCATGTTCTTAAACCTTCTTTGTGACTAAAATATAAAGAAAACTACCCAGATCTTTTCTAAGTGTTTTTAGTCCTATAGGAGATTTTAATTATGTATATGTTGGTACTGAAAATTTGATTTCTCTGCAGATTCTTTCCTCTTCTTTGTTTCTTTTGTTTGCACATGCAAACATTCTTCATGTGAATGCACAGAGTTGCAGACTTGCAGATTTGTGCACTTGTCGAGTTGTCATGGAGGTTTGGACTTGTGGAGCAAGGCAGTAGGCCGAGCAACTATAGCCTAAAGGCCTAGAGCAGTGCAGCTTCATTTATTTCTTAGTTGGACAATTTGACTATTTGTGCAAAACTGCAAATTGTGTTTATGTTTCTGTTGGACAATGTATTCTGGACTCTTGAGTTTGTGTTGTAAACTGTAGCTAAATTTGATTATTGCAAATTGATTATAGTTATGTTAATGAGTTTATTTCACAGCATTATTATTTGATATGCATGCTAGTCTTCCAGGTACCAAAACTGGCAAAACTAGCAAATCATGCAAAACTGACATTTCAGGCCAGAAAAAGCCCGAAAACCGAACCGGCCCGAATGGGTTCGGTTTCTGTCGGTTTTCAGTTTACAAAAAGCCTGAACCGACAGTTTCGGGTTCGGTCTCTGTCTCACCAATTTTTGGGCCCGGCCCGACCCGAGCCCAGCCCTAGATCCAACTATTTCAATTTCAGCTCGGGCTCCATATTAAACAAATGATCGATCTAGTCTATCAAAATGGGCCAAAATTATAGTACTAGTTTCAAAATTATGGGCCGGGCCAAAACTATATTTATTAGTTGTTAAAAAGTTTCAAAAATTATTGCAGGTTCGGATACCATTTTAGGAGGTATAAATAGAACTTTCCAAATACAAAATGTATAGACTTAACCACAACTAATCCATAACCCTATATTTATTAGTTGCCCTAATATAGCCGTCTTCGATCTTCATTTGCAATAGGGGTCATCATGGGCCGGGTTAGGGCCGGCCCTACCCTAAATTTTAGGGCTTAGGGTCGGGCGGGGCCGGGCTTTGACTAAGTCAACAAAACTTAGGGCCGGGCCGGACCTTTCTCTGTTTAACACTTTTTAACTCAAACTCTCAAAGTGAAATCTAAACAAGGAATAACATCAAATTTGAATAACTGAAATCACTGAATGTCTTCAATATTGTAGTCTGAAATCTCCATATCATCAATTACAATATTACATAAACTAAAGTTATTAAATGATGTAGCCTACATAAGTCCAAGAAAAAAAATAGTAGGAAATGTGTCATTCTTGAAGACTTCCGTGGTCAAGATCCAATAATCCTCTCTTCCCATGAGTCTGTTAAAACACAATACAAAAATATGTTAAAACACAATACAAAAATATGTTAAAAAACAATACATTAAACCATCTATAAACCATCTACAGCAGACCATCATTACTTATGCACATAAACCCATCTATAAGAACCATAACTAGAAAAATTCTCTGTAAAACCAAAGGAAATGTTAAATTGAGTAGCTAATTGGCGTACCTAGACAAACAATCGGGTTATTTCACTACCCAGAGTTGTGAAACTCGAAAGCTTCAGTCTTTATTATCCAATCTCCATCATCATGCTTCCCAGAAGCAAAAGCTTCAGTCTTTATTCTCGAATCAGTCGAATGCTTGCGTTTTATATTGGTAAAGGCGTCGGGGAAGAACGGCGACTGGGTCTCTGAATCGGCCGAGGGCGGTGACTGGACCTTGGAGTCAGGGAAGGGCTGTGACGGGTTGGACTGCAGGCGGAGGAGGATAGCCTTAGGGGTCGGGGAAGGAGGATGGGTTTCGAGGTCTGTGACGGGCAGTGATGGGTTGAACTGCAGGCGGAGGAGGAGGGGTTTTCGGATCAGAGATGGAGGATAGGTCTCGGGATTGGCGAAGGAGGTCAGGGAAGGAGGATGGGTCTCGGGGTCTGCGACGGATTGGAGTGCAGGCAGAGGAGGAGGGCTTTACGGATTGGAGAAGGAGGATGGTTGCCAGATCAGCGAAGGGCGGCGACTGATCGGACTGGACCGTCGCCTACCTCTCTCTCTCTCTCTCTCTCAAATGGATCAGATATGGTTGATATGCGAATTGGGAAGTGTATGTTTAGGACTTTAGGTCGAGTGACTCTAGTCAATGACCTAGTTGACAACACTTTGGGCTTTGGGTTCAGTCTAGGCAAAACGGGCCTCATAAATCAATTGGGTTTGGCCATTTAGGACAGAAGACTGGGGTAATATTCTTTCTCTAAAATAGCAGATTTCTTATTTCCTTTCTATGTAAATATGTAATAGAGAAAATAAATATAAATAAAATATAAATTTTAGGGTTGGGCCGGGCCGGGCCGTAGGGTAGGGTCGGGCTTCATTTGCATAACCCATACCCTACCCTATTTAAAAAAGGGTTGGGTCGGCCCGCCCTAATGCAAGGGCTGGGTCGGGCTTAGGGTAGGTTTAGGGCCGAATGGCCAAATGGTGAGGCCTAATTTGCAACAAAAAAAAAAACCAATTTTGAATCTTCGTTTATTTGTGCTGGCATTTCAACTGATAATGATTTTTTTTTTTGAAAAGACTGATAATGATTCTTAATTATACTTTCTTTTATGGGAGAGTTGATGTAACACAAAACTTGACCTAATAATTTTATTAAATGACGTGCATGTATCATATCAACATAAGGTCTGATGCAGTCATGTAGAGTATCCAAAAACAAGTCTAAGAGTAATTTTATATACACATGACTAAATATTTGATACACATCCCTATATTTTCACATTCAAAATTAAGTTTTAAAATTAATGAAATGACCATAAAGAACATTTATACTAGCGAAACAAAAACATAATTAGGAATTTAGATCTCTTATCTTCTCTAGGACTTTTTTTATTTGGGTGGTTCTAGTTTGACCTCCAAATTTGTTATTTGGACCTCATATACTTAGTATACCTCTAATTTACTTTTTAGAATACTTGAAAAGCTAAGTAGACCTCCTTACTTTTACCAAAACAACCTTGAACATGAGATACAACAATTTGTTACTCTACCTTTTATCTGCATCTTCAACCACGAGAAGAAGAATGAATCAAAATAACATGATATTACTCGCTTATGAGTGAGTCTCTCCTCCAACAAAATTAATCAGAGGGTTGGTTCTCAATCTTGACATGTTGCTGGAATCCCTTTGAATTTGCTAAAAGAATGATTTCGAGGGTTTTGGGTTGGAAGATTGAGTAATAACTATCATAATATTCAATGAATTTAGTTTAAGGAAATTCCAAATCAAATTATTTTGAATTTACTTTTGTATTAAATGATGGGTCATCTATACAAATTATTATTTTTACTTAATTGCTTTAGGTAAATTATAAAAGAATAATGCTATAGATCCCAAAATTGTGTACCAAAATTGCTTACCAACCATACACCATATCATCACTTTCTTTTGGAAATTATGCTGACATGATTCTTTATTGGCTATTTAGAAATAAAAATTGATATTAAAATTAATATTAAACAAAAATCACAATTAAACAAAAATTAGAAAATGAATGGATGCTCATTCTTGCTTTTAGCAACCTCAATGCCCAGATCGAAATATCAGAACAAAACAGTTAATTATAGTATATTTATATGAAGGCCAAATGAAGGATTGAGGATTGGAAAATTTTCATGTTTGGGTTTCTACTTTGTATGGAACATATATAGCAAATTAATCGATGAATACCTCGAGTGCGGTGAATACCGTCTCCTCTTTTCTTCCGGTTTGCTTTTCAAAGGAGTGGTCTACAACTCCTCCAGCGGTGGCGGATCGTGATCTGTTTTCTTTCTCTTGGGTCTTTACAGCCTGGGATTCAAGGCTGCGCTCGACTTGGGCAAGTGGTTGCCGACCTTTTGCTGGGAAATCAGATTTGTTCGGCCGGATCCGGATCTGGGATCCAGGGACTTTGAAAATTTCTTGGAATTTTGGCCGTGAGGTTGGGTGGAGGGGGCACTTGGCTGCACGCCTGACTTATGAGGATTCTCGTCCGGCTCTGCATCAGCCGGGATCTGATTACTGTGGGACGGAGGTTTAGTGGTTGGGGTTGGGCCTTTTCCGACATGGGCTCGTGGTTCTGAGATCGGATCTTCTCAAGGATTGGCGGCGCGCTCTGGTGTGGCGCGGCGGAGCAGGACGAGGCCTTCTGGGGCTGTGCGTGGATGGTGGAGGCGGCGCCGTGGGTCCTTCCACTGGTGGCATTCGACGGCTGCAGTGGGAGAGTAGATGTGTGGGTGCCCAGAGAAGGTCTGATAGGGTGCCCATGTACTTGGGTGTCCAAATCAGATTCAGATGGGCTTGGGCTTTTGTCGAGTCTGCTTTGGCAGATTTGACTTTGGTCTCAGGCCGGATTTGGATCCGCATTTGGGATCCATGTCGTAATCTATTTCGGATCTTGGATCCGAAACAGCTGCTTATATTGTTCTGGTATTGGTTCTGGTTCTTCAGAGTTCGTCTACCTAAATCCGAGGTTCTGACACCCTTGGTCGCTTTCGATCTATTTGTGAGCGAATCGCCTTTCCTAGGTGGTCATATCATCGGTTACAGTTAC
>BDJD01012963.1:0-16847 GCA_002564525.1 Rosa multiflora | reverse complement strand
TTGGATCGGATCGACCTAAATCCAAATCCGTTTACCAAAAGAAAAAACTCGATCCAAACCCGCTCCGTTAACCCGGCGGATCATTGATAACTTGATCCAAACCCGTATCCGTTGGATTAACGGATACCCGATCTGCTAATCCGATCCGTTTATAATTTCAAATATTTTTGAATTTCTATTGTTCTACACCGTTCTTACCCTTTTGGTCAACTAAACATGCAAACCTTTATTGATAAATAATAAAGCTTCTTGGAATCTTGGCATTCTTGACATGTTTTGTTGATAATGTATCTTGAATCTTGGGAGATGTCCATTTTTAGACATCTTTTTTTGATAATGCCATTTATGCTTAGATTCCTACAAAAACATTGTATTAAAAATTTGTAATATTTTATATTTTATATATATTTTAAAATAATATATTAATAAAAATAATATTTTATTATTACGAAAACGGGTTGGATCATTAACCGATCGGATCGACCTCAACCCGTATTTGATCCGTTAAATAAACGGGTTAACGATTCGGGTCATTAACGGATCAACGGATCAAAATGTTCGATCCAAACCCGTCCAATAGCCACGGATCTGGATTGGGTCCGGATCAAAATCCGACCCATTTACAGGTCTAATTATGAACATGAATTATTCATGTTGGACATTTTTGGTTCATCCAATGATTTATCTAGATTGGTATCCTAACAATTACATATTTGGTTGAAAATTTGCATAAATGATTTAATCATGAAGATATAAAATTGAACTGTCAAAATACTGATATGTGATAGAAAAGTAAGTCCCACAAGCGATCCCTAAAAATGTTAGGAAAAAAAAAAAAAATCTCTTACTAGAATGTCCCCGCTAACTTGTTTATTTTGTCAAATTGCTTTAACTTTATTTGCTTGAATGATATGAAGAAATCAGTCGATCACTACTCCATCTACGTTTATATATTTTCATGATTGTACTCCATCTACGTTTATATATTTTCATGATTGTACTCCATCTACGTTTATATATTTTCATGATTGTACTCCATCTACGTTTATATATTTTCATGATTGTACTCCATCTACGTTTATATATTTTCATGATTGTACTCCATCTACGTTTATATATTTTCATGATTGTACTCCATCTACGTTTATATATTTTCATGATTGTACTCCATCTACGTTTATATATTTTCATGATTGTACTCCATCTACGTTTATATATTTTCATGATTGTACTCCATCTACGTTTATATATTTTCATGATTGTACTCCATCTACGTTTATATATTTTCATGATTGTACTCCATCTACGTTTATATATTTTCATGATTGTACTCCATCTACGTTTATATATTTTCATGATTGTACTCCATCTACGTTTATATATTTTCATGATTGTACTCCATCTACGTTTATATATTTTCATGATTGTACTCCATCTACGTCCATTCTATTATAACGTGCATTGCAAGCATTGACATCTAATACATGGCATGTTGAGCCAACTACATCAGTTTGTGCAAATGATCAAGGATTTGCCAACTAACTAGAAGAATACATATGAACAGACTTGAATGAGTTATATTTTATGTGACAATCTATTAATATTTATATGATCATAGTTTGTTTGCAGGTCTGCTTATGTTCAGGGACGTCGTTTTTACAAAGTTTCCTTTGGATGGGCACTGCGGTGACACTATATAAACAAGGTGCGTTTTCTACAACAGAAGATCTTGATAAAGTAATTTGGGGTCACATCCAAAATCAATTGGCAATAGATATAGTGGCCTAAACCCTTATAAACCCATATGCAAGGTCTCATTTATCCCATGTGGGATGTATATATAACATCTTGATAAAGTAATCTGGGGTCACATCCAAAACCAATTGGCAATGTATAGAGTGGCCCAAACCCTTATAAATTCATAGGAAATGTCCCATTTTTCTCATGTGGGATGTATATATTCTCAACACGCTCCGCACGTGTGGCGAATTTTCAAGCCATACACGTGGATAACTTTGGGTGACGTGGAGCCCGTGTGGCTGTAACGCATGCACACATGGGTAACCCGCTCTGATACTGTACTTACATAGGCATTTGCAAGCATAATTAGCTATAATGAGCCACGCTCATGCTACCGCCAGCGGTACCAAAACCCGCCAAATGGGTGACCTACGTGAATACAACCAAGAAGGCTACCGCCTGAGCCCCAGCGTACCCCCAGATCACTGCTAACGCGTTGCGCCAAGATAGCATCAGAAGCTCCAGAAGCTGGGAACTGAAGCATATCAGTCCCACATCGAAAACATGGAGAAGATCAGCTCCCTCCTCACCCATAAAAGGTTCTCTCATCTCTCCTCATTAATTACGCATTTACTACTTACCTACTGTTACTTTGTCAACATAAATACATTGATTAACTTAAGCATCGGAGAAGAGAAGACCGCCCAACGCGATCTCCCTCTGACGCCCTATGTATTTTACTTGACAGGTAGCCGAAGCTCTGAATATTACAAGTAGCGGTCCGGCCATCGGATCAGCGTTAACCAAGGTTCAGCTACCTCTAAACTTTAGACATCAACATTGGCACCGTCTGTGGGAATCCTTGAACAAAAGGCCATCCCACAATATCCAGCATGACTAACGGTAGTAGGGCAAACGCTGAAGAGCAGGCCGATCAATCCGCCAACCCCCATCCTACCAACCCAACTATTAACGTTAACCCAGCGGGTAAAGTTAACCTTGCGCTATTCAACACACAGTTCAACACCAGCATGGAACCCCAGATTACTCTCCAGGTCCCGCCAACTCAAACAACAGCGGAGGCTCAGCCAAGTGGCAACCCCCCACTGGTGTAGGACATTGCCGCTATGTATAAGCTGGCACTGGCGGACCTCCACAAGGCAAATAGAGAGCGCGAGCAGGAGGGCAGAGAAAAAGTCGAGGCCCAAAAACAGGTGGCCACGCTGATGTCAAGATTCAACGAGCTGAAAAAGGCACTGTAGGCAAACGCTAACCCAGCGCAGAGCGAACAATCGCGGAGCACTAGACGTAGTCATCCCAATATCGGCGAATTAGTACCTGTACCAATCATACAGATGCAAGTACTGCTGAACCGCCAGAGTTATTGGAAATTGGACCACCTCCCCCGCCCCGACTAATGTTGGAGCAGGAGGCGGAGTCATAGCCACACACCAACCTCTCGACAATCAGGGCTAGAACTGAGGGAAATCCACCAGCCAACAGGCGGGAACTGGCCCAGCAGAATCTCCAAGCTGGGCCCACTGGTGACGCAACCGTCCTAATCCTGGAAAGGATGCAACAACTAGAGCAAAGGCTAATCCGGGCGGAGGCAGGCGCCCCATCACCAATGCCAAATCCACTCTTTGCGTCCAGGCCATGACCATTCACCGCCAGCATCCTACATGCCATATGCCCGGCACACTCAAAGACACCAAAGATGTCACATTATGGCGGCATGACTGACCCCTTTGTTCATATGGACACCTTCAAAAAAGTCACTAACAACAAGGGGTTCGATGACGCGACCCTCTGCCACTTATTCAGCGAAACACTGGATAGTGAGGCAATGAGTTGGTTGTTTGAGTGCCCGCCAGGATCAATTGACTCATTCCACGCACTATCAAATGCTTTCCTCTCTCGGTTTATCCTATTGGCCGCCGGACATCACAACACAAGTCAGTTGTTCAACGTCAAACAGGGCGAAGAGGAAACATTGAAGGCATTCGACACCCAGTGGCGAGAGGCGACATCTCAGTGCCGGGATCTTGATAAAACAATGGCGCTGGCAGTCTTCAAGCAAGGACTCCTAAAGGGACCATTCCTCTATCATCTCAATTATAACCATCCAAATGCAGCATATGACCACGTCATGGGTGAAGCCGTCATCCATGCACAGGCAGAATTCATCACATATGGAGAAACCCCCCCCCCCCCCACCTCCGCCAACATCGGCAAAGGCTACTCAGCCTTCCTCCAGCCATGAGGAAACCGCTAACAAAGCCCCTGCTACGCCACCAACTGATAAGAAGAGAGAGTGGCAGAATGGCAACTACCAGAGCAAGCGACAGAAGGACCAGCATTACAACAAGGGCAATCGCTCATCTCATGGTGATAATCGTAATAAACAGACAGAGTCGTCCCAGCGGTATGCAGTGTTCGTAGTCCTCACAGCTTGGTATGAGGAGATATACGACCAGTGCAAGGACCAGATTCCGCCACCACCCCCAAGAAAATACCCCCAAGGGTGGGAAAACCCAGAAACACCGGCAAGTGGTGCAAATACCACGAGGACAACGACCACAACACCAACAATTGCAATGCTCTCAAAACAGCTGTGGAGACTTTGTACCGTGACGGCAGGATGGAACAATTCAAAGTGCGCCAACCGCCACCCGTGGTTGCCAACATCGAACCCATGCGCCGCATCAATCCCATCGACGGCGGTGCTCAGATCACCAACATATCTCACAGGGCAAAAAAGCGTTATGCACGCGCTAACCACCCCAAAGAAGTTTACAATATCCGCTATGGGCGATCCGCTAAACTCCCAAAGTCTAAGTGGGAATCCATTACTTTCTTGAAGGAGGAGGAGCGCGGAGTATATTTGCCCCACGACGACCCATTCTTGATCGACGCCATACTCGGTAAATGGTCAGTGGGAATGGTCCTTGTAGATAGCGGATCCACTATCAATGTCATCTTCAATGGTTGCTATTTTCAACTCCAGCGGAACAGAAAATTACTCCAGGATCATGAGCCGCTGCTCAGCTTCTCCGGTGACATCACGCAACCACTCGGTTCTAAATATATGCGGCTAGTTATCGGTACTAGCCCGTGCACAGCTGAAATACATACAGAGTTCATCGTCGTCGATTGCTTCAGCTCATACAATGCCATCATTGGTCGACCAGCGCTAACAAAATAAAATGCATCATAGCCGGGTACATGCTTCTCATGAAGTTCTCTACGCCCAACGGGACAGGCTGTGTTAGGGGAAGTCAGCAATTGGCACGAGAGTGTTATTCAACAACTGTGTCGCGGTCGACACGCCGCCATGAAATCCTAACGGTAGGAAACCATACACCAGCACTAAATATCTTTGAAGATCCTAGGGATGATGAGAAGAAATATGTCAAAAATGAGCTTGTCAACCCAGAAACATCCTTAAGGGTTATCAGCATCTCCGATGAACACCCTGAGTGGATAGTCCGCATCGGCGTTCAGCTAGACCCAGAGGTAGCGACTGAACTCACCCAGTTTCTACGTGACAACACCGTCGTCTTTGCACGGTCCTACTTTGACATGCCAGGCATCTCCCTTGAGATCATCACACACAAGTTGAGTATCAAACCATCCTTCTATCTTGTCAAGCAGCGGCGAAGGGCCTTTGATGAGGAAAGGTATCAGGCAATAGGGGAAGAGGTCACAAAACTCCAGAACATTGGGTTCATCCGCCAAGTCAATTACCCCCAGTGGATTTCCAACCTGGTCATGGTCAAGAAACCAAGCGGAAAGTGGCGGATGTGTGTCGACTTCAAAAGCTTCAACAAGGCATGCCCCAAGGATAGCTTCCCGCTACCCCGCATAGACCAACTGGTCAATGCAACTGCTGGATACGAGCTACTCAGCATGATGGACTCCTTCTCCGGCTACAATCAAATCAAGATGCACCCTGGTGACCAAGAGTGCACCGCCTTCACCACCGACAAGGGCCTATACTGTTACAACGTCATGCCCTTCGGTTTGAAGAACGCCAGTGCAACTTACCAGCGGTTGATGAATGCCATGTTCGCTGAGCATCAGGGCAAAATCATAGAGGTATACGTGGACGACATGTTGGTCAAAAGCATCAAGGCCAGCAGGCACGTGGCCAACCTCCGCATCATATTCGCCATTCTATTGACCTATGGCATGCGCCTCAACCTATAAAAATGTTTCTTTGGCGTCACCACTAGTAAATTCATGGGTTACATTGTTAGTGAGCGGGGCATAGAGGCCAACCCTGACAAGGTACAAGCTATCCTCAACTTGAAGGCCCCGGAGTGGAAGGTGCACGTCCAGAGCCTCCAAGGCAAGCTAACCGCCCTCTCTCGGTTCATCTCCAGACTCACTAACAGGTGCCTTCCATTTTTCAAAGTCCTGAAAACGACCTTGAAAGAATACTTGGCGGCAATCCCGCTTCTTTCCATTCCCATGCAAGAGGAGACACTATATGTATACCTAGCGGTATCACTATCAGTGGTAAGCTGCGCCATTGTCTGACTAGAGGTCCAGGAGGAGCTCCCTGTGTTCTATGCCGCCAGAGGCATGAACGGGGCGGAGACAAGATATACACCCCTGGAGCAACTTGCTCTAGCACTCATTGTCTCCGTTAGACGCCTCCGCCAATACTTTTAGGCCCATACCATTCATGTCCTAACAAACCAACCGCTGAAGCAGGTAATGCAGAACCCTGAACATTCGGGGCGCCTCAGCAAGTGGGCCATCGAGCTCAGCGAGTTTGACATTGATTACAAGCCAAGAGCCGCCATGAAAAGCCAGGCGGTGGCAGACTTCATCACTGAGCTCACCGAGCGTCAGGATGAACCCAACCTAGGGACACAAGCGGGCAGCACAGAAATGATAACCCCTGAGGAACCAGCCCCCCACTAGCAGTCGGACTGGAACCTCCATGTTGACGGCTCTTCTTGTGCCAAGGATAGCAGCACCAGAGTCATCTTAACGGGGCTAGGGGGACTGAACGTGGAATACACATTAAAGTTCAATTTCAAGGCCTCAAACAACATGGCGGAGTATGAAGCGCTAATTGTCAGCTTACTCCTCGCCATTGATTAGGGGGCTGACAGTGTCAACATATTTAGCGACTCCCAGCTAGTCGTTAACCAGGTCAATGACAGTTTCCAGGCCAATGACCAACAGTTAGAGGCATACTTAGGGTACGTCAAGACTCTTCTAAAAAAATTCAACTTTCACACCATCACACAAATCCCCAGGAAAGAAAATGTCAAGGCTGATTCACTGGCACGACTGGCAACCGCTCAACCATACCAAACTCCAGCTGACACAAGGGTAGAGTGCCTTGACAAGCCAAACATCACAAAAATCCTGGCGGAAATTTTCAACATTGAGGTCCAACCCGGCTGGATAGATGAAATCATCGAATACAAGCGTAATGCAACACTGCCCACCGACAAGGTCGAAGCACGGCAGCTCAAGCGGAGACCAACCAGCTACAACATTCAGAATGGCAAGCTTTACCGCTAGGGTTCACTCATCCCAACCTCCGGTGTCTGACCCCAGCGGAGGGAAAAGACGTTCTTGCAATGATACACGCTTGGGAATGAGGAAACCACTCAGGCGCCAGGTCTTTGGCCAATCGCACAGTGTGACAGTGATACTTTTGGCCCACGCTCGGCGACGACGTCAGAAGGGTGTCAAGGTCTTGTCACAAATGTCAGCAATACTCTGACCTCCCCCATGCCCCGGCGGAACCTCTGTCAATCATCATTAGTCCATGGATTCATTCCACCTGGGGCCTGGATTTGCTGGGAAAATTCCCAACCGCCAAGGGTCAGTTCAAATACATCATTGTCGCCATCAACTACAACAGCAAGTGGATTGAGGCAGAACCACTGACGGCAATAACTACCGCCAAGGTAACCCACTTCCTCTGGAAGAACATATACTGCCGCTACGGCGTCCCCCCACACCATCATCACAGACAATGGCACATAGTTCAACAACAAAGAACTTATATCTTTCACTGCTAACCTGGACACTAAGATGAGCTTTGCATCTGTCGCTCACCCCCAAACCAATGGCCAAGTCAAAGCAGCAAACAAGATAATCAAGAGGCTGCTGAAAAAGAAACTCGACGACGCCAAGGGTTTATGGGCGGAAAAACTCCCGAAAGTTCTGTGGGCCATCAGTACTACCCCAACTTCTGCCACTGGTGAAACGCCATTCTGTATGATGTACTGTACCGAGGCCGTCCTACCCATCAAGGTCACCCAGCCTATCGCTATGGTCGAGGGCTACTGCCCCGAGACAACGGCGAGGGCATCGGCCTCGACAAGGTCCTCCTCGAGGAGAAACGACACAAGGCCCATTTGCACAACTTGCAAAACAAGCAGCGGGTATCACGTTTCTACAATGCCAGAGTCAAAACTCGGATCCTCCAACTGGGGGACTGGGTAATGAAAGAAGTCATTCCACCGCCAACGGCACTCCGCCCAACTTGGGAAGGACCATACAAAATTGTGGAAGTTGTTAGCCCCGGCACCTTCTACTTAATGGACAAGGATGGCCTCACAACGACCCACCCTTGGAATACCGAACACCTTCGATATTATTATACCCAATAGCGTCTTGGCTTAGCTAAATTTTTACTCTATGTTTAGCTAAGGGAAGCTACCCAACGGGTGCAACCCCACTTTTGTAAGCGCTGATCTATCAGCTATCAATGAAATGAGGAATTATTCAAATCATTGTCACCCAGTCAAAGCACAAGAATTAACTGGCAACGCCAACAATATCGGCAGACAACGTTTGCTACATCGTGCACTTGGGAACAATTTTAATTCCTTTAATGTTTCGTTGATCGACAAAAGCCTAAGTCAAAACTCTAGCGGTATGTCAACATGCAAGCAACGCAATCATTGTAAACAGACCCATTGAAAATTTCAAAGAAACTACGCTTCATTATCTAGGGTCGAGACTCCCCGCCCAAAAAATACCGTCAAAGTACAAAAAAAAGCCTTAGCGGCATTACAAAAAGAAAAGAAATAAACAAGCGCAGGGCCACAAGGGCTCGAATGATCTTCAGGGATTGTTGGGCGCGGCATCAACTTCTTCACCATCCACCGGCGACTGCCGATCGACCAGGCGGCTTGTTTGGTCAGACCCGTGAGCAGTAGGGCTTAGCTTCACCATGGTGCCATCCGCGCGGGTGTTTGCCGCCATAAAATTTGCACGGGAGACTTCTGATTGAGTTGGGGGAAGAGTCTACAAACCGACATCTGCCAGACGATCATCGCTCTCACCACTTCCTGAGAAGACACCTTCAGCTTGGGTGGGAACCATACCGCTAGCAGGAGCTTCCCTCTGCCATAACGGCTCAGCAAACTGGGACGCCTTGACCCAATCAATAGCGCCCTTCTGGTTCAACAGTTTCAAGTTGGCGGTGGCGCCAGCCTTGGCCACCTCCATCATCGCCTGCTTGTATTCCGCAGACTGCTTGAACGCCTCCACGGCGGCGACCTCAATACGGTTCCTCTCCTCTTCCCGCTGGGCAATCTCGCCCTCCAACCGCTGCACCTCCGAGGATTTGGCAGCAGAATCCGCCTGAAGGATCTCAATTTTCTTGACCTTTGCCGCCTGTTGATCCTTCAACAAGGCTATGTCTTGCTCCAGCTGAGACACACGGTCATTCCGCTAGAGGTCCCGCGCGATGGCGACATTCAGCTTGCCTCAGGCATTAGCAGCGTCACACTCTACCTTGGTCAGGCACAGCCCAACGTCCGCCATCTTGTCTTTGGCTTCCCCCAGCTCCCTCTGGAGACCGCTAATCTCCTCCCTAAGCTGCCGCTCAGTCCAGGGCTGGCTCGACTCCTCCAGGAACATCTCATGCAGCCCAACAGAGAGATGCCCGAAGGACGAGTTGAATGGCAATGATCAATGGTAGTCGAGCGCACAATCCCCTCAAGGCCGCCGAACCCCAACCGCTCATAAAGATGAAAAAGAAACTCCCGCTCGGGGTCAGTCAGGAATTCGGAGTACTCGGCAAACGAGTCCAGATCGCTCGTCTGCACCTCCCTGCTGGCGGCTACAGTCACCTTGGGCGGAGCCTGCTTTACCTTCTTCTGCTGGCGGGCCCCGATGGTCTTCGCGTCAGCAACCTCGTCCTTCTCATCGACGTCGTTCTGCCGCCGCTTCCTCTGCAATACCGCCTGTATAGTGCCAGCGACGACAGGCCTCGTTGTCATCTGCGGCTCCAGCCTCGCAATGGTAGCTGGTGCCTTCGGAGACACCGCCCTCTCCTTCTGGGACTCGCGCAGATTGGAGGGCACTTTTTCTTTCAGCTGCGCAGGGGCAGTCAGAGCCTTGCTCCCGCCGGCAACATTGTGATCACCGCCAGCTCCAGCTTGAACGACTGGCAGACCGTCGGAGCCTAGATGAGAGTGGTGCAGCATCGACATCACCATTGGGGTTGTAGACTGGCTCACCGCCAACATCTATGGATTCACCATCGTTTGCTGAGCCGCCAACCGGATGGCCTACATGCTCTCAAGAAAATTATTTATCTCGGCACAGTCCATCGCTTTGGCTAAAGCATCGGGGCTGACTTTGTTACCCGGCGGAGAGTCTACAAAAACAACAAGTTAGCTTGATACAAAACCAAAGCTAGGGCAGGGATCAGCGGAAGTCACTTACCAAGGGAGCGTGTCAACTGTTGATCGACCAACAATTCCCAACCGGTGAGAAGCCGAAGGTCAAGCAGGTTGCGATTCCGCCAACAGCCTCTAATCCTCACCACGCAGCACTCTTCCTCTTGCATCAGGTTGTAACGCAGGCCCGCTACAAAAAACAACGAAATAAGAGTGAGAACATGGTACAACGGCATCTCATACAAACAAGGCTAGCAACTAGATTTAGCGGAACCTAGCGACAACCTCAGATAGGTTGGAACTCCGACTTAATCCTAAATGTCGGCTCCCCAACATTCTCCCCCGCCTGATATTCTCATCGAGCAGTAGCAACACAGAAGATCTCCCGCCAGGGAGACATGAAATCCTTCAAATTCTCGATTAGCTTGGGCGCCCCCTGGCGACGGCTCAAATTCACCTACCCACTGCAGTCTTGGTGCTTCACATATACCAACTCGTAGAAATATAGCACCTCCGCCACGGTTGGACCCTCGCAACCGAATAAGCGCCATAGTGAGTTAAGCGCCATGAGCAACCGCCACATATTAGGGTATACTTGCCCAAAAGCGATACCAAACTCGCAAATTAGGATTTGCAGATTTGGCAGAAGAGGAAACGTCACCCCCCTGGCAGAAGATCGCCTCATGAACTGCAGCGTACCCCACTGGAAGAATGAAGGCCTTCTCATTAGAGGTTGGCAGACACAACTTCACCACTCCGGGCAGGTGAAATACCCGCTTCAGACGGTTGACGGAGGCCACAGTCATCGGCCCTCCCGCTTCATTAACTGCAGTGCCATCAATTAGAACCCAAGCAGACTGTATCTCTTCACCGCCATACTTTCCCCCGTCAGCGGAACCGCTAGAGGCGCTATTTCTCGCTAACCGCTCTTCGCGCCTATTGTGGGCGGCAGCTTCCTCCCCCGCCCTAGAGCTCTCTACACGACTGGCATGACCCATTGCTACCTCCCAAGGTATTGTCTGTAGCGGCTCGATATCTAGCTGTTCGGACAGTAAGGTTCCTGCATGGGCAGACAGACGCAACGAGTCAATAAACACCCTATCTGCCACGCTGAACGACACGTCAGACACAGAATCCTCACTGCTCGAGACCTCTACGACGCTAGCCATCACAAACCCTAAAACCCAAACCAGTCAGTTCACACAAGATCTAAGCTATCCCTACGTCAATTTTCATCCAAGAACATCAAGAACACCCATACCCAGAAATCCCAGAAAGTGCCAAAACAAGAACAAAATGCATCCACACTCAAACCTAGATTCGACCAT
This sequence comes from Rosa multiflora, assembly GCA_002564525.1. Taxonomy (NCBI): domain Eukaryota; kingdom Viridiplantae; phylum Streptophyta; class Magnoliopsida; order Rosales; family Rosaceae; genus Rosa; species Rosa multiflora. The sequence continues at coordinate 5,113 of BDJD01012963.1, read as the reverse complement.
CTAGCAAGGAAAGAAACCCCAAACCTTTGTCAAACACCTAAAACCCACCCTAAAACACAATTCAAGACCCTTAGATACACCAGGGAACGACATAAACCACTTCGAAATAGCAGAACCAGAAACAGACAAACAAAGAAGATCTAATGAAACAAGGACGAGATTCAGAATACCAACCTTAAAGATGGAAACTCTGGCGTGCTCGAGGGTGCTCGTCTTCACTTCAAGAGGCCTTCGCCCTTCAACGATCGATAACTTCACGAAATCGTAGGATCTCCTCCTCAGATCTCAGAGCAAAGCTTGACAACGACGATATCAGTTCAAAGTGCGAAGTGTCAAACTACTCAGTTTCCCTCTCTTTTATGTCAACATCAAACCAATCTAGGCCGTACGCTGAAAAATGACATTGCACCACTGCCGTACACGTGCCCCATGAACGCACTAACTCCCCGGATTAACTGAGGCGACGCCTCGGTTACAAAATCAATAATTACTCGCATTAATGGCGAAGAGACGAGCGTGCTGAAGAGACGTTATCACGCACGCTAACCCAATCTGTGACAGCCACGTGTCGGGCATCGTTAAACGAAGCGTCTATCCGAAGTAACCATGGAAGAGGAAGACTACCAATCGGCGGAGTCTCCGCTAGCGGAACACCCTTTTCTTCTTGCAAGTGAGTCTCCACTAAGCATAACTCCTCTAGCGGAACTTCATTTTCTTCTTGCAAGCGAGTCTTCGTTAAGTGCAACTCGGCTAGAAGAATTCCCTTTTCTTCTTGCAAGCGAGTCTCTGCTAAGCGCAACTCCGCTAGCGGAACTCCATTTTCTTCTTGCAAGTGAGTCTCTGCTAAGCGAAATTCCCTTTTCTTCTTGCAAGCGAGTCTTCGCTAAGCGCAACTCCGCTAGCGAAACTCCATTTTCTTCTTGCAAGCGAGTCTCCGCTAAGCATAACTCCGCTAGCGCAACTCCATTTTCTTCTTGCAAGCAAGTCTCAGCTAAAGCGCAACTCCGCTAGCGCAACTCCCTTTTCTTCTTGCAAACGAGTCTCCGCTAAGCGCAACTCAGCTAGCGGAACTTCCTTTTCTTCTTGCAAGCAAGAGTCTCCGCTAAGCGCAACTCCGCTAGCGAAACTTCTCCCTCTTGCAAGTAAGACAGTTCGCTGAAAGGCAACCAGCTGGGTCCCCGCGACCCTTCTTGCCGCTTACTATCAATGGAGGAAATTCTGCCATTGGCGATTCCCGAGGTAACACCCCATTCTGACGACGACGACCAAGCGGCGTTACAGTCAAACGTACGATGACCTTCAAGCGGCGTCACAGAAGCCATGGTCCTCCGGGACAAGGGGACACGTCAACAGTCTTCGACGACCCTGATCAGGCACGTTGACCCCCGCCACTTGGGTATCAAAGATTGAGCTCGCTACCCAACACCCTCTGCTCAGCGCAGCTCCCCTCAACAAACAATACACCGGCCAAACGGAGGTCTATCTTAGCCGGGGAGTGGGGGACTCCTTGGGGGGCCTAGCAGGGGCTCACCCGAAAGGATATAAAGTTTTTGCTCAGTAAGTCCATGGTTGACAACGCACTGACGCTAATTATACTTTTGCAAGTCTAGCGGAAGTAACGCTTCGAACCAGTAGGCAACTCCCTAACCAAGATTGCCCTCCTTGACTGGGGACTTGAGGGACTTGTACTTACATAGGCATTTGCAAGCATAATTAGTTATAATGAGCCACGCTCATGCTACCGCCAAAGGTACCAAAACCCCCCAAATGAGTGACCTACGGGAACACAGCCAAGCAGGCTACCGCCTGAGCCCGGCGTACCCCCAGATCCCCGCTAACGCACCACCACGCGCCACGCCAAGATAGCATCAGAAGCTCCAGAAGCTGGGAACTTAAGCATATCAGTCCCACATCGAAAACATGGAGAAGATCAGCTCCCTCCTCACCCATAAAAGGTTCTCTCATCTCTCCTAATTAATTATGCATTTACTACTTACCTACTGTTACTTTGTCAACATAAATACATTGACTAACTTAGGCATCGGAGAAGATAAGAACGCCCAATGCGGTCTCCCTCTGACGCCCTCTATATTTTACTTGACAGGTAGCGGAAGCTCTGAACATCACAAGTAGCGGTCCGCCCATCGGATCAGCGTTAACCAAGGTTCAGCTACCGCTGAACTTTAGACATCAACAGATACCATGATAAAGTAATCTGGGGTTCACATATAAAACCAATTGGCAATGGATGAAGTGGCCCAAACCCTTATAAACTCATAAGTAAAGTTATATTTTTCCAATGTGGGAGTTATATTTGTACACATTCTCAACATGCCCCCACACGTGTGGCGATTTCTCAAGCCATACACGTGGACAAGTTATATTGGGTGACGGTGAGCACGTGTGGCCATCGCTGAAACCAAACATGTGGGTTGTCCCATGTGTGCATGCCTAACGGCCACACGGGCTCCACGTCACCCAAAAATTGTCCACGCGTATGGCTTGAAAATTCGTCACACGTGAAGGAGCGTGTTGAGAAATATATTCATCTCACATGGGAAAAATCGGGCCTTACCTATGGGTTTATAAGAGTCTGGACCACTCCATCCTTTACCAATTGGTTTTGGATGTGAACCTCAGAGTACTTTATCATGGTATCAGAGCGGGTTACCCACGTGTTTGGTTTCAGCGATGGCCACACCTGCTCATCGTCACCCAATACAACTTGTCCACGTGTATAGCTTGAGAAATCGCCACACGTGCGGGGGCGTGTTGAGAATGTGATAAAATATAACTCCTACATTGAAAAAATATAACTTTGCTTATGGGTTTATAAGGGTTTGGGTCACTCCATCCATTGCCCATTAGTTTTAGATCTGAACCCCATAGGTAAGGTCCCATTTTTTCCATGTGGGGATGCATATATTCTCAACACATCTTGCCTCATAGAGAAACACTTGTCATTAGAAAACTTCCTTCTGATTGATCTTGGTTTATTTGAGTTTAAATTTTACATTATTTGACTGCAAATGACTTGATCAGCTCGTTAGATTATGAGGATATCATATATAGAATATATAGTCTTGGTCGGATTTAATTTCTTGCTAAGGAAAGATATAGAGAGCAATATAGACCAAGCTATCAAGTCTGTCTTCCAAGAAAGTATTGTACTTACAACCATTCAATTACAAAAAATTAAATCGTAATTGTTCAATTTATGTGTTAATTAAGCTAATAGCTCCTAGATGATGAAAAGAACACAAATATTGTATTAAATAATGATTCTTTTTTAGTTTTAGAAAAGTTATATGATATATTAGTAAATATTGAAGACGCCGACTAATATTGAAGACGTCGACAAAATGACATCTTAAGTTCTTAGAAAATGAGCAAAAAAATTACATATAATAAACAATAACAAATCACTAACAAGGTATTTCTCCAGTTCTATATTTCTAAGAACTCAACATGTGTGTAGCAAGTCAATACGATTTCAATAAAATTGCCAAGCAGATTTATTGTTCATAACATTGACTTGTTTTGCCTCATTTTATCTATATTGGCTGATGTCGTAAGTCTAACAATGTAAGACATTGGATGGAAGAATACTTTACTTCTTATTTCAGTTTTAAGTCCTATGCTTCACATTAATGCAATCCCAGAAACAAATAGTTAAGGACTCACTCATTGACGTCAAGAAGATTCATATGTAATGGAGGTATTGCCTGTGGCTTAGTTACAGCCTACACGATATCTCCATGATCATCTGCACAAAACTCCAAGAAATAGAACATTATAGAAATCAATAGGAGAGACACATAAAGAGGCCAACTTGACCACCTTTGATCCCATCGCATGTCTTTTCGTCCTTGGAGTCTCTTCCTGTCCATTTCGGAGTCTCTAGAGAGTCTTTCAATATCAATTTTCTGTTTGTCATCCATCTTAACAACAATACTTGCTGATAAAAAATGCGGTAATATACTGGAATTTTCGAAGAATACAGACTATGTACCCACCAAGTACTCTTCAGCTTTTCGTTATAGTATGCAGTATATATGCTGCTGAGCTATATTACATCCAGTATAACACCAAAGTATAAATGATTTGTAATTAATGACAAGAAACATTCTTTCAAGTGTGATGTGGGTTTGTTTTTGGAATAACCGAGGTATCTGGTTCGTCTTTTATGGTTTGTGAACGTTGAGTTTGAGGGAGCCTAGTTTGTTGGCAAGCTTAATTCAACACTTTGCTGTTGGCCAACATCGTTTTCAGATCAGAGTGTGTTCGAATTTAAATCCAAAAGATCCAAAACGGGTATGACATACTTTGACCGGCCAACCTCAATCGTCAATCCATACGTGCTATATATAAAATTGATGTTTATTGTTAATTAATGTATTTGTCAATATATAGCAGGGTGATTTGGATCATCTATATACTACCTACGTACTAGCATTCTCTTTCGGTATTGACTATATATATGCTTAACTCTGAACCTGAAAATTCACATTTCAAATGTCATTTTTTACATAAGCACACAATTAATCAACACTATAACATCCGCAAAGAATCTTAATTATGTTGTATGTTCAGTGTACATATTAGACCATACGTTAGTTTTACCGTTGCCATATATATCATTTATGTTTTCATGAATATATAGCTCTATGTTGAGACAATAACAACGATGATGGTGAAAAAGAAGAAGACAGAAATGCTATGTTCATGCACTTCATGGGTTTCCCACATGAACAGCTAGCCGAGGATATCCAAGATCATGTGAATATATGTTTTTGGGTTGGGATACTATTGAAACTCAATGAGGCCGACTATAATTGTTTGATACGTACTGACGGAATGATACAATTTATTGGACTCGAATAAATTGTATTATTTATTCAACTTTTAATGACAAACAAGCCGAGACTAATCACAGGTCGCACACAAAGTAAAAATACATTGGCCGATCATTTTAGAGTGAATGTTCTCCAATAAAAAAATTTGTGGACGTCGACAATGTAATTCACTAATCATGACCATTTATTCTTCAGATTCATTTGCCAGTTCCCTTCAAAAATCCACCAAACTTATATTGGTTTAGCTGTTCAATCAT
>BDJD01012962.1:0-24434 GCA_002564525.1 Rosa multiflora | reverse complement strand
TCTTCTCTGCAGTGTACTGAAGAAGTAAGATGGCAATCCAACCTGTTCAGGAGTTAATGGTTGCTCGACACTGTTTTGCACATTGAGGAGTTGTCGCTTTGGTGTTTGTTATATAGTGTTTTGTGTTCATTTCATGCTTGAGTCTTGGTTCATACTATTGCGAAATGGATGTTGTGTTAGTACACGAGTCATGTAACTTTTACTGCAGCTTATTGTGTGCTCTTATGTCCGGTCTATTTCTACTCTTTCTGATTACTTATGAGTTCAATTCTTTTAAAACCTTTGTTAACCCTGTTAATAGTTTGGAATGACAGCTTCATTTAAATCTTATTTGAATCTTCTAATGGAATTGTTGTATTGTTTCATGCCTGACTGAATCTTGTCTCTCCCACGCATCGAGTTTGCTAAGATAGTTCAGAAGTAGTTGCAAGTGTTAATTTTGTCCATCGGATTCAATTGTTTTCCTGTTTAAGTTCATAGTTTGCCCCGTTCCTTGGTACCTTAGAGCAAAATCCTTGTTCTGCAAAGCTGCTTTCCAGTGCCATTGTAAACAGATCCTCTGGGTCCTGGTGCAAATCTTAATCAAACCTCTCCAATCTCAGCATCAGGAAGATCTACCACAACTGTTGGTTTGCCCTTTTTTAGATATCTGTTGAGGCTCCTGCGAGTAGAAATACTTTGTGCAATCCACCAATTCAAGGAACTACATTGCTTTGGTGCAATTTCAGCCTAAAAAGCAAGATGCCGGAATGCATCAGGAACAGAGATTTACCCATTGGATAGACATGTAAATAGACTAGATTTGGATAGGATCGACTTAAATATAAATCCGTTTACTTAAAAAAAAAATTCAATCCAAACCCGCTTCGTTTACCCGGCGGATCATTGATAGCTCGATCCAAATCCTTATCTACTTGATTAACAGATACTCGATCCGCTAATCCAATCCGTTTATAATTTCAAATATTTTAAATTTTTAAATAGTAATATTAAATTTATATCATGATACCTCATAAGATACTAATAAAATATTAAAACAACATGAAAAGTATCACCAAAAGTAGAATTACATTATCAAAATTCTTAATGCTTCTTGAAATCTTGGGTGATGGACTGTCCCTTAGATTTTTGCAAAAAAATTGTATTAAAATTCTTCATATTTTATATTTAAAAATAATAATAATATATTAATAAAAAATAATATTTTATTATTACTAAAACGGGCCATTAACGGATCTGATCGACCTAAATCCGTATTTGATCCGTTAAATAAACGGGTTAAAGGATTCGGATCATTAACGGATCAACGGATCAAAATTTTCTATCCAAACCCGTCCAATAGCCACGGATCTGGAGCGGGTCTGGATCAAAATCCAGTCCATTTGCGGGTCTACCATTGGACAACTGTAAAAGAGGAAGACAATCAGCGGCAATCTTGGCAACTGTAATCACCGAGAGTGAATGGTTCATTGCAGAGACCAAGAACCCCTTCATCTCCAGATAAATTCAGGCTTCAGATATCGGGCTTGTATTGGACCCAGTTTGCTCCATCACTCCCAATATACCAAATAATGACAAAGGTTGGACCAGTTTGTTACCCAACCTTCATCTAATTAATGACAAAGGTGGAACAACCTCTGACCTCTTTGGCCTCCGTTATAACCAAAAATTTGGAAGGACATTGAAAATGACATTATCAAATTTCACCAAATACTACTTGAACTGCAGTTGAGCTTATGTTTGAGCCAATCGCTTATATCTCTCAAGTTTAGCCTGTTCTTTACTTGTCATGCTATGGTGATGAAGCATCTCAAGCAACTGTGATTTATAATATAATCTTGATACTATATTACATGAATCACTCATTATAAATTTATTCTTTTCTGAAAGAGATTAAACGACATATTTATAAAGCTCGTGGTTTTGAATTGTAAAATATGTGTGTTTTGTGAAACCAAACTTTAATTTGATACTATATTAGTCAAATCACTATTACCGTGAATATACAAGAGATAATAAAGCATATACAAGAGATAATAAAGCATGATATTGAATTGTGTAGCATTTATTAATTTTGAGAACGTATACAAGAGATGCTAGTATTAAGAATACACACACACACTCTTGATATGATATAGCTAATTACAACCCGCAAACTTCAAGCTAATTACATGCCATTCTTCATGCATATACATACCAAATTAATGAACTTGCTTTACACACTAATTACATAATGAATCACCATCATGGAGTCCTCGGGACTTTTTGAACGGCTTTATTTACATAAATAAAGGAATTCTACTCGCAAAAATAACCTGTATAAAATATGTGCTAGCTAGGCCTCTATATATACTTTTCATTTCTAATCAGTTGCAGGGAAACCCAATTAACTGACTGAGTTCTGGATACTGGATCATGGAACTCCATTGATCTGCATTGAAACTGTCAGCTCCAAACTGGTTATCTATTCCCCAAGGATTGATCATAGATCCATTACTAATTTCCTCCTTTTGATCGTCTCTATTACATATCTTCTTGCTGGGTGCAACCGAAGACCGACGTTGATCATTTCCTTCAGGCTTTCTCTTCAGTGGGTTGATCAAACTGTCGAGGGAAGAAACTAAAAATTCCCCATCATTGTTGATTTTATTCGAATCGGCCTCTTGGTAAACAGGAGTAGGGCTGCAAGATTTTCTATTTTCAGTAGTGTCCTGAAAGCTTATACTTGAAGTGGTTTTGATGGTAGGAAGCACTTTCTGAGAGGCAAAAATGTAGGGTAACATTGGACAGTCTTTGTATAGATAACTCCTGGCCATTTCGATGCTAGGGCTTGCTTCCTGTTCATCCACCCCTTGTCTAAAGTGGCCAGATAGTTTATAACTAGGAGTAGTGTTTTGATCTTCCCAGATGTTCCTGCTGTTGTTGCATTTTTGGCGAACCCGGCATAGAACCCAATCATCCAACTGTAAATAAGAAGAAAAATCTTCACGACATATATTTCAGACCCCGTTAGAAGCAGACATCCGAAATGCAAACTTTCTGGTTGACCGTGATACTGGAGTCGACCGACATGGATATTTTTGCCCAGTTTGCATAATGTCACAGACATGATACAAGTTATTTGTTAACATATGTTGTGTTGTGAATCATTTTAATATTATATAATGAAGAAATGACACTGATTTGCACACTAAGGAAAAAGGCACCTAAAGTATATTATAGATTTATATCTCATGCAAAATAATAATAATAATAATAATAATAACAACAACAACAACAACAATTAAGCAACAAATTATTTCCAAACTATTTCATTTAGCATTAATCGCTTTTGCTTATAGTTTAGTATTCAAAGTTTATACGATAAATAATTAAGTAAAAGCCTAAAATTAACAACATAGTTTTGATCATAAACACAACATCAACACAAATATATATATATATATATATATATATATATATATATATAGCAGAAAACTGGAGCTCTATTCAGTATTCAGTGATGATATGTAGCAATTAGCAATTATATACTTACCCTCATAGACCCTTTTTGCTTTGAAGTAGTACTCCAAATCGTGGTGTCAAGCAATCTATACTCGTTCATGATCCACTCAGTCTTAACACCTTTTGGAGGATGCCCTGTATAAAATACAAGTGCTTTCTTCACCCCAATGCTTTTCGTTCCACAAGAACTGAAAATATGCTTATCAGTCCCTGTAGCCTTCCAGTAACCCAAACCAGCTGCCCTATTAGGCCTGGTTCCATTCGGGTACTTCCGATCCCTTGGAGTGAAGAAATACCACTCCTCTTCTCCGAACAAGGCCTTTGGTGGTAGCTCCCATGGATTGTACTTGTATAGGTCCAATTCAGTTATGATGGTTGCCGGTAGGGGAGATGAAGTGACTTTGTTTTTCAAGTAGTGGACGATAAGCTCTTCGTCGGATGGGTGAAATCGAAACCCAGCAGGAAGTTGAATGTTGTGATTCTCAATGGTTTGTTCCATCTCGGCCATCTTTTGGAGATGTGCCTTGTTCCTTGGTGATGGAGGAACCTAGGGAATCAACCAGAGCCACTGAAACTATCGATGACCCAAAGATTTGTAAGTTTTTGAATGCACTGTGCACTTGTTTTTATAGGGAGCTATAGATCTCATGCAGAAAATGACATAATAAACGTTAGCATTTTATTAATAATATAGACTTACAATAATTATGATTTGAAAAGAGAAAAAGAAAGAGAAGAAGAGAACGGAAAGCAACCTCATTGTCCCAATTCACCAACCATTTGGAGAGATACAACTTGAAGATTGGCTTTGATCTTTAATCCCTTGAGAGGACATCTTGAAATTAACTTAATACCTTATCTTTGATCACATCATCCAATTGGCTAATCTGGAGATAAAGAAATGCTCACATTAGATATTGTTAAACCCCATGAATTCGGATGTATTATTTTATTTTATTTTATTTTTTTGGGTGATTTTAGTCGGATCTATAAATTTGTTATTTGGACCTCTCAAACTTAGTACACATCTAATTTACTTTTTAGAATATCAGAAAAGCTAAGTAGACCTCCTTTTTTTTATCAAAACACCCTTGAACATGAAATACAACAATCTGTTACTCTATTTTTTGTCTGTGTCTTCAACCACGAGAAGAAGAATAAATCAAAATCACATGATATTGCTCTCTTATGAGTAGGTTTCTCCTCCACCAAAATTAATAAGAGAGTTGGTTCTCGATCTTGATATGTTGCTGGAATCCCTTTGAATTTGCTAAAATAAGGATTTCAATGGTTTTGGGTTGGAATATCGAGTAATAATTATATCATAATATTCAATAATTTTATTTTTTATTTTATCAAGAAGAAATTTCATTAATAATGAACCGGATACAATGAGTTTTGGTAACATCTCATACACAGAAATGACAACTGGACTTCACACTGGAACTCCAAAATGACTGACTGACGGAGCCCAAAAAGGCCCCAACTCAATTACAGACTAAAACTTGCATAACAATTAAAAGGCAAAGACAATATGCGCAGGAGCAGTGAATCTTTGACACACAACTTTGTCAATACTAACTCGCCACCCAGAGTCCTCCTGACCTGCCTTTGATCGACCAAGTCTACACTCGTTATGACTTTGAACCTGACCAAATTGAAATGCTGGACCGTCAAACTTGAGACTAAATTAAACCCAATACCGTTGCCACCCTAATGTCAACACCGTCAATCCACAAATGCTCTAAATCGCCATCACCTCCGACCCCAAATCAGACAGGAACAACCCATTAGAAGGCCAAGGATGATTGTCTATGCCAGTAAGCCACCGCTGCTGACCCAACTATAGAACAGGAACGACCTCTTGACCGGCGAAGAGAAGATTGTCTATACCAAAAATTGCAGTGCACCCGACCCAACAACTAATACTTAAAACAAAACCATAAAAGTGACCTATTGCTGAAAAGAAAAACAAAAGAAACCAAACCCTAAAAACTAGTAATAACTGCCCACTAACAAGGGCCGAACAAACATTAAACCCGGCCCAACCCCCTTTCGTCCCACCAGGCCACCACATCCACCGCCCAACAACCGATTGCCTTCCAACCTCCTCCGACCACCATAAGACAACACTACGATCCGGCAAGGACCCAACACCATTAAATCCCTCTCCAACACACAAGAGCCCTCAATTCCCTAAAGAGCAAAACCAGATCCGGGGCACCCACCGTCGCCCTCCTCCAACCCATCATCAAGGGATTGCCTTGCTGCAGAAATTGAAACCCCAATCTCCAATGGACTTGCGCCGCAATCCGATTGGATCGAAACACATATCCACCCCCACTCGTCGTCCACGATCAAATCTAAGGCGGAAAGATCCTGATCTCGCCATCCTCCCTCCATGTCGCATCAGTCTTACCCCGACAAGGCCTGCCTACACTCGGAACAACCAAGTCGGCAATAATGGATCTTCAACCCGACCTCTGCTATCCTCCCTCAAACACCAGTACCTACTAAGAAGGCAAAAAAATTAGAGAAACTAAGAAAAGCTGAGGAAAACAAAGCTCCCCTCCCAGACCGAGACGCAGCGGCATAATCGCCAACAATGCCCGGCCGGGAGAGCACGAAGGCTGGTTTTCTGTTTTTTCTTTGGCGCGTTCTTTGTTCTCCTAAACCCTATTCCTTTTCCACATTAACAATAATATTCAATAAATTTAGTTTAAGAAAATTCCAAATCAAATTATTTTGAATTTATTTTTGTATTAAATGATGGGTCATCTATAAAAATTATTATTGTTACGTAATTATTTTAGGTAAATTATGAAACTATATAGGCAATATAAGCAAATTCCGGAAAAAAAAAAATTAATTGTATGTTATATTTAGGGGAGGTAAGAAGATTTTTTTTTTCTTCATTTTTCTCTCTTTGTCCTTATTTGTCTTTTCATATGACTTGACAAAGTCTATTAATAATTGAAAAAAGTTAGAGATCCAAATATTAAATTTGGAAGTCCAACTAGAACCATCCTATTTTTTTTAAGGAGAGGTTTTTTTTTTCCTTAGGCTAGATGTACAAGTTCGCACACTACCTTATGGAGGTCCTTTCTACTAAGATTTTTTTTTTTTGGTTATTTTACAGGATCACTTATGGGACCCACTTTTCGATCACACATAAACAAATTGACTGTTAGATTTTTAGGTCTCCATGAGTAGATTATTTGTGCAAATTTTCAGCAGTATTACAAATTGTTTAGGTATTCATAATCGTGATTTACCATTATGAATAGACCTGTAAATGGACCGGGTTTGGATCGGATCGACCTAAATCCAAATCCGTTTACCAAAAGAAAAAACTCGATCCAAACCCGCTCCGTTAACCCGGCGGATCATTGATAACTTGATCCAAACCCGTATCCGTTCTGCTAATCCGATCCGTTTATAATTTCAAATATTTTTGAATTTCTATTGTTCTACACCGTTCTTACCCTTTTGGTCAACTAAACATGCAAACCTTTATTGATAAATAATAAAGCTTCTTGGAATCTTGGCATTCTTGACATGTTTTGTTGATAATGTATCTTGAATCTTGGGAGATGTCCATTTTTAGACATCTTTTTTTGATAATGCCGTTTATGCTTAGATTCCTACAAAAACATTGTATTAAAAATTTGTAATATTTTATATTTTATATATTTTTTAAAATAATATATTAATAAAAATAATATTTTATTATTACGAAAACGGGTTGGATCATTAACCGATCGGATCGACCTCAACCCGTATTTGATCCGTTAAATAAACGGGTTAACGATTCGGGTCATTAACGGATCAACGGATCAAAATGTTCGATCCAAACCCGTCCAATAGCCACGGATCTGGATTGGGTCCGGATCAAAATCCGACCCATTTACAGGTCTAATTATGAACATGAATTATTCATGTTGGACATTTTTGGTTCATCCAATGATTTATCTAGATTGGTATCCTAACAATTACATATTTGGTTGAAAATTTGCATAAATGATTTAATCATGAAGATATAAAATTGAACTGTCAAAATACTGATATGTGATAGAAAAGTAAGTCCCACAAGCGATCCCTAAAAATGTCAGGAAAAAAAAAAATTTCTCTTACTAGAATGGCCCCGCCAACTTGTTTATTTTGTCAAATTGCTTTAACTTTATTTGCTTGAATGATCTGAAGAAATCAGTCGATCACTAGATGCACTTCTAAGGTAAAACCAAAATATGGACTAACTGAGAGGTAACCTGACGAGCCATCAAACATGGATTGAACTAATTAAGAGCGGTAGCGTTCACTGACTCTATCCATTGTCTTGGTCTTCGCTGGATCAAGTATTTATCGCAAACATATTTTCTTGCCAACCAGTCGAACAAAAGGAGATATTTATATCAATATCAGAATGTGAATCCCAAGTTCCCAACCATAAGTCAAGTTGATTCTTGTTTGAATAATCTCGATGGATGATTACTTGAGTGTTCATTTTTCAATACAATGGTCACTACGTTTCTTGTTTGTTTCTTTAAATTCATTCTGGCACCAGTAAAATACATTATAGGGTGATGTTTTGTTGTCAAGGTCTATGATGGGGTTATGCTGTTGGGGAACAAATATTGGCATACATAATTCAATCAGTCTTGAAAACTTATTTTCGTTTTTGGTAGAGGATGAATATATACATGTATACACGCACATATTCATTGATATCCCCCCCTCCCCCCCCCCCAAAAAAAAATAAATCATTTTTTATGTGCCACACGCTGCATTATATATTTTCATGATTGTACTCCATCTACGTTTATATATTTTCATGATTGTACTCCATCTACGTCCATTCTATTATAACGTGCATTGCAAGCATTGACATCTAATACATGGCATGTTGAGCCAACTACATCAGTTTGTGCAAATGATCAAGGATTTGCCAACTAACTAGAAGAATACATATGAACAGACTTGAATGAGTTATATTTTATGTGACAATCTATTAATATTTATATGATCATAGTTTGTTTGCAAGTTTGCTTATGTTCAGGGACGTCGTTTTTACATAGTTTCCTTTATGGGATGGGCACTGCGGTGACACTATATAAATAAGGTGCGTTTTCTACGACACAAGTCTATAACATCTTGATAAAATAATCTGGGGTCACATCCAAAATCAATTGGCAATGGATGTAGTGGCTCAAACCCTTATAAACCCATAGGCAATGTCACATTTATCCCATGTGGGATGTATATATAACATCTTGATAAAGTAATCTGGGGTCACATCCAAAACTAATTGGCAATATATAGAGTGGCCCAAACCCTTATAAATTCATAGGCAAGGTCCCATTTTTCCCATGTGGGATGTATATATTCTCAACACGCTCCGCACGTGTGGCGAATTTTCAATCCATACACGTGGATAACTTTGGGTGACGTAGAGCCCGTGTGGCTGTAAGGCATGCACACGTGGGTAACCCGCTCTGATACTGTACTTACATAGGCATTTGCAAGCATAATTAGCTATAATGAGCCACGCTCATGCTACCGCCAGCGGTACCAAAACCCGCCAAAGGGGTGACCTACGTGAATACAGCAAAGAAGGCTACCGTCTGAGCCCCAGCGTACCCCCAGATCACTGCTAACGCGTTGCGCCAAGATAGCATCAGAAGCTCCAGAAGCTGGGAACTGAAGCATATCAGTCCCACATCGAAATCATTGAGAAGATCAACTCCCTCCTCACCCATAAAAGGTTCTCTCCTCTCAACTCATTAATTACTCATTTACTACTTACCTACTGTTACTTTATCAACATAAATACATTGATTAACTTAGGCATCGGAGAAGAGAAGACCGCCCAACGCAGTCTCCCTCTGACGCCCTCTGTATTTTACTTGACAGGTAGCGGAAGCTCTGAATATTACAAGTAGCGATCCGGCCATCGGATCATCGTTAACCAAGGTTCAGCTACCGCTAAACTTTAGACATCAACATTGGCACCGTCTGTGGGAATCCGTGAACAAAAGGTCATCCCACCACATCCACCATGACTAACGTAGCAGGGTAAACGCTGAAGAGCAGGCCGATCAATCCGCCAACCCCCATCCCACCAACCCAACTATGAACGTTAACCCAACGGGTAAAGTTAACCGTGCGCTATTCAACACACTGGTCAACTCCAGCATGGGACCCCGGATTACTCTCCAGGTCCCGCCAACTCAAACAACAGCGGAGGCTCAGCCAAGTGGCAGCCCCCCACTAGTGCAGGACATTGCCGCTATGTATAAGCTGGCACTGGCGGATCTCCACAAGGCAAATAGAGAGCGCGAGCAGGAGTGCAGAGAAAAAGCCGAGGCCCAAAAACAGGTGGCCACATTGATGTCAAGATTCAACAAGCTGAAAAAGGCACTGGAGGCAAACGCTAACCCAGCGCAGATCGAACAATCACGGAGCACCAGACGCAGTCAACCCAATATCGGCGGATTGGTACCTATACCAATCATACAGATGCAAGTACTGTTGAACTCGCCAGAGTTATTGGAAATGGGACCACCTCCCTCGCCCCGACTAATGTTGGAGCAGGAGGTGGAGTTACAGCCACACACCAACCGCTCGACAATCAGGGCTAGAACTGAGGGAAATCCACCTGCCCCCAGGCGGGAACTGGCCCAGCAGAACCTCCAGGCGGGGCCCACTGGTGACGCAACCGTCCTAATCCTGGAAAGGATGCAACAACTAGAGCAAAGGCTAATCCGGGCGGAGGCAGGTGCCTCATCACCAATGCCAAATCCACTCTTTGCGTCCAGGCCCTGACCATTCACCGCCAGGATCCTACATGTCATATGCCCGGCACACGTAAAGACACCAAAGATATCACATTATGGCGGCATGACTGACCCCTTTGTTCATATGGACACCTTAAAAAAAGTCACTAACAACAAGGGGTTCGATGACTCCACCTTCTGCCACTTAGTCAGCGAAACGCTGGATAGTGAGGCAATGAGTTGGTTTTTTGAGTGCCCGCCAGGATCAATTGACTCATTCCACGCATTATCAAATGCTTTCCTCTCTCGGTTCATCCTATTGGCCGCTGGACATCACAACACAAGTCAGTTATTCAACGTCAAACAGGGCGAAGAGGAAACATTGAAAGCATTCGTCACCCGGTGGTGAGAGGCGACATCTCAGTGCCGGGATCTTGATAAAACATTGGCGCTGGCAGTCTTCAAGCAAGGACTCCTAAAGGGACCATTCCTCTATCATCTCAATTATAACCATCCAAATGCAGCGGCAAACAGAATTCATCACATATGGAGAAACCCCCTCACCTTTGCCAACACCGATAAAGGCCACTCAGCCTTCCTCCAACCATCAGGAAACTGCTAACAAAGCCCCTACTACGCCGCCAACTGATAAGAAGAGAGAGTGGTAGCAGGGCAACTACCAGAGCAAGCGGCAGAAGGACCAGCATTACAACAAGGGCAATCGCTCATCTCATGGGGATAACCGTAATAAACAGACTGAGTCCTCCCAGCGGTACCCAGTATTCACAGTCCTCACAGCCTCGTATGAGGAGATATACGACCATTCCAAGGACCAGATTCCGCCACCACCCCCAAGAAAATACCCAAGGGTGGGAAAGCCCAGAAACACAGGCAAGTGATGCAAATACCATGAGGACAACGGTCACAACACCAATAATTGCAACGCTCTCAAAACAGTTGTGGAGACTTTGTACCGTGACGGTAGGATGGAACAATTCAAAGTGCGCCAACCGCCACCCGTGGTTGCCAACATCGAACCCATGCGCCGCATCAATACCATCGACGGCGGTGCTCCGATCACCAACATATCTCACAGGGCAAAAAAGCGCTATGCACGCGCTAACCACCCTAAAGAAGTTTGCAATATCCGCTATAAGCGATCCGCTAAACTCCTAAAGTCTAAGTGGGAACCCATTACTTTCTCGAATGAGGAGGAGCGCGGAGTATATTTGCCCCACAACGACCCATTCTTGATCTACGCCATATTCGGTAAATGGTCAGTGGGAATGGTAGTTGTAGATAGCGGATCCGCTGTCAATGTCATCTTCAATGGTTGCTATAATCAACTCCAGCGAAACAAAAAATTACTCCAGGATCATGAGTCGCTGCTCAGCTTCTCCGATGACATCACGCAACCACTCGGTTCTGACTATATGCGGCTAGTTATCAGTATTAGCCAGTGCACAGCTGAAATACATACAGAGTTCATCGTTGTTGATTGCTTCAGCTCATACAATGCCATCATTGGTCGACCAACGCTCAACAAAATAAATTGCATCATAGCCGGGTACATGCTTCTCATGAAGTTCTCTACGGCCAACGGGACAGGCTGTGTTAGGGGAAGTCAGCAATTGTCACAAGAGTGTTATTTAACAACTGTGTCGCGGTCGACACGCCGCCATGAAATCCTAACGGTAGGAAACCATACACCAGCACCAAATATCTTTGAAGATCCTAGGGATGATGAGAAGAAATATGTCAAAAATGAGCCTGTTAACCCAGAAACATCCTTGAGGGTTATCAGCATCTCCGATGAACACCCTGAGCAGACAGTCCGCATCGGCATTCAGCTAGACCTAAAGGTAGCGACTGAACTCACCCAGTTTCTACGTGACAACTCCGCCGTCTTTGTATGGTCATACGCTGACATACCAGGCATCTCCCCTGAGATCATCACACACAAGTTGAGTATCAAACCATCCTTCTATCTTGTCAAGCAGCGGCGAAAGGCATTTGATGAGGAAAGGTATCGGGCAATAGGGGAAGAGGTCACAAAACTCCAGAACATTGGGTTCATCCGCCAAGTCAATTACCCCCAGTGGATTTCCAACCTGGTCATGGTCAATAAACCAAGCGGAAAGTGGCGGATGTGTGTCGACTTCAAAAGCTTCAACAAGGCATGCCCCAAGGATATATTCTCGCTACCCTGCATAGACCAACTGGTCAATGCAACCGCTGGACACGAGCTACTCAGCATGATGGACACCTTCTCCAGCTACAATCAAATCAAGATGCACCCTGGTGACCAAGAATGCACCGCCTTCACCACCGACAAGGGCCTATACTATTACAACGTCATGCTCTTCGGTTTGAAGAACGCCGGTGCAACTTACCAGCGGTTGATGAATGCCATGTTCGCTGAGCATCTGAGCAAAATCATAGAGGTATACGTGGACGACATGTTGGTCAAAAGCATCAAAGCCAGAGGGCACGTGGCTAACCTCCGCATCATATTCGCCATTCTATTGACCTATGACATGCGCCTCAACCCATAAAAATGTTTCTTTGGCGTCACCGCTAGTAAATTCCTGGGTTACATTGTTAGTGAGCGGGGCATAGAGGCCAACCTTGACAAGGTACAAGCTATCCTCAACTTGAAGGCCCCGGAGTGGAAGGTGCACGTCCAGAGCCTCCAAGGCAAGCTAACCGCCATCTCTCAGTTCATCTCCAGACTCACTAACAGGTGCCTTCCGTTTTTCAAAGTTCTGAAAACGACCCACAAGAAGGTAATCGACTGGAACCCAGATTGTGAGGCGACGTTCCAAAGTTTGAAAGAATACTTGGTGGCAATCCCGCTTCTTTCTATTCCCGTGCAAGAGGAGACACTATATGTATACCTAGCAGTATCACTATCAGTGGTAAGCTGCGCCATTGTCCGACTAGAGGGCCAGGATGAGCTCCCTGTGTTCTACACCGGCAGAGGCATGAACGGGGTGGAGACAAGATATACACCCCTGGAGCAACTCGCTCTCGCACTCATTGTCTCCGCTAGACGCCTCCGCCAATACTTTTAGGCCCATACCATTCATGTCCTAACAAACCAACAGCTGAAGCAGGTAATACAGAACCCTGAACATTCGGGGCGCCTCAGCAAGTGGGCCATCGAGCTCAGCGAGTTCGACATTGATTACAAGCCAAGAGTCACCATGAAAAGCCAGGCAGTGGCAGACTTCATCACTGAGCTCACCTAGCGTCAGGATGAACCCAACCTAAGGACACAAGTGGGCAGCAAATAAATGATAACCGCTGAGGAACCAGCCCCCCACCAGCAGTCGGACTGGAACCTCCACGTTGACGACTTTGCTTGTGCCAAGGATAGTGGCGCCAGAGTCATCTTAACAGGGCCAGGGGGACTGAACGTGGAATACGCGTTAAAGTTCAATTTCAAGGCCTCAAACAACATGGCAGAGTATGAAGCGCTAATTGTCAGCTTACTCCTCGCCATCGAATCGGGGGCTGACAGTGTCAACATATGATGCGGCTTAAATAGCCTCACAATTTAACCCTGCAAAATGTAGTTGTCAGTATAGGATAAGCATGGATCGTTCAGTCCTGGGATTGTAGGGTACACCTACACAAAAAGGTCAATTAACAAATAAAAGAATAAAATGGGGGTTTTTGAATTTGGTTTCTAATCTACTTAAAATAAAAACAAATAAAACTATATACAATGATCGACTTCCCTAACCTAGATCAATTCCACTCGGAAATTACTAAGTGTAAAAACAGAAAATCCATTTCAACATGCTACAAAAATGTGCCCATCTTAAATGCCTAGATAAAAGCTCAAATGAAAAGCCTCAGCGGATCAATCCATTTATCTGATTCGTTCTAATGTAGGATTGGATCGGAAAAGTCCTTACCAAGCCTAATACTACTAATTTTTGAAAACACTTAGCGTAATTCTCTTAACTAGTAGTATTATCTAACCCTCGAATCAACTCATACGTGCAAATTAACCATTACACATAGAATTTAACACGTAATTTCCAGAATCATTTAATCATTAAAGCATGATTTTTACCACCCGTTAGAACTAATTACTACTTGTTTAACTCAGCGTCTTAACAAATAACAATTACTCTTGGAAAATTAAGCAAACACACAAGAACTCTCACCGTTATTCTAGCATGCAAACTTATGAACCTAACTCTGAAAATTACCTAAACACATAAAAGGGCACAATATTGTAACATGCATCATAAAAGAATTCTGGAAATTAACTCAATAATAAACTGAAAATCTCAAAAATATTAATAAAAATATTCTGAAAATTTCATGTCTCCAATTACACAACTCGCAAATTGAAACAAACAAAAATTATAAGTAGAGTCATAGTTACACTTTGAAGCTTTCCTCAGCGGCTTAGCAACAAGGTGATGAACTTGTCTTTGCTATAGTGGTGGAGCGTCCTTGACTCAGCGCCTAAGAGCTTCGTAGATTGATGGATGGATGGTGTCACGGTCTTGTACGTGATGGAGATTTGAGCAGCGAATTGGGCAGTCTTGGAATGGTTTTTGGCCAAGAAGTGATAGGCAATGAATTATCTTGGCTGGGAAGTGATCTTGGCTGGAAAGTGATCTTGGCTGGGAAGTGATGCAAATTCAGTTCTGGACATTGCCTATTTATAGGGTAGCATTGGTTGGCTTTCCCAACTGAAACGTCTCCTTTATGGCCTTAACTCCTCTCATAATGGGGCAATTCATTTAATTTCCAAGCTGAAACGTCTTTCTCTTATTTATTTTTCAGCTGAAAGTTGAAACATCTTTCTCTTTTATTCCTCAACATAAAACGTCTTTCTCCTTTATTCCCCAACATAAAACGTCTTTCTCCTTTATTTCCCTTCTTCATTGCTTGGTCAAATGTCTTAAATACTTTATTTTATGACTCCATCATTGCTGTTTCCAAGAGTTCCACCAGGCAACGTTTCCTACAACAAGTAAGAGAATATCAAAATTTTCTACAGAAAATAAAGGGAATTAAAATGTAAAGACCGTAAAAACAGTTGACAGTTAAGAATCCTGATCCAGCTAGGATTTTTCATGAATTTTACTTTTTCCGCCTATTTCACTCCAAACACTCAACAAGACTCTCAAAATGACTTAATGACTCAAAACACTAAACTAAGGGAGAAACAAGGCTAAAATGGGGCACATATTCAATAATATCGTCACACTTTTTGCTCCTATCAACATATTCAGCGACTCCCAGCTAGTCGTTAACCAGGTCAATGACAGTTTCTAGGCCAAGGACCAACAGTTAGAGGCATACTTAGGGTACGTCAGAACGCTTCTAAAAAAATTCAACTTTCACACCATCACACAGACCCCCAGGAAAGAGAATGTCAAGGCTGATTCACTGGCATGACTGGCAACTGCTCAACCATACTAAAGTCCAGCAGACACAAGGGTAGAGTGCCTTGACAAGCCAAGCATCACAAAAACCCTGGCGGAAATTTTCAACATTGAGGTCCAACCCAGCTGGATAGATGAAATCATCGAATACAAGCGTAATGCAACACTGCCCACCGACAAGGTCGAAGCACGGCAGCTCAAGCGGAGACCAACCAGCTACAACATTCAGAATGGCAAGCTTTACTGCCAGGGGTTCACTCATCCCAACCTCCGGTGTCTGACCCCAGTGGAGGGAAAAGACGTTCTTGCAATGATACACGCTTGGGAATGTGGAAACCACTCAGGCGCCAGGTCTTTGGCCAATCGTACAATGTGACAATGATACTTTTGGCCCACGCTCGACGACGACGTCAAAAGGGTGTCAAGGTCTTGTCACAAATGTCAGTAATACTCTGACCTCCCCCATGCCCCAGCGGAACCTCTGTCAATCATCATTAGTCCATGGATTCATTCCACCTGGGGCCTGGATTTGCTAGGAAAATTCCCAACCGCCAAGGGTCAGTTCAAATACATCATTGTCGCCATCAACTACAACAGCAAGTGGATTGAGGCAGAACCACTGAAGGCAATAACTACCACCAAGGTAACCCACTTCCTCTGGAAGAACATATACTGCCGCTACGGCGTCCCCCACACCATCATCACAGACAATGGCACACAGTTCAACAACAAAGAACTTATATCTTTCATCGCTAACTTGGACACCAAGATGAGCTTTGCATCGGTCGCTCACCCCAAACCAACGGCCAAGTCGAAGCAGCAAACAAGATAATCAAGAGGCTGCTAAAAAAGAAACTCGACGACGCCAAGGGCTTATGGGCGGAAAAACTCCCGAAAGTTCTGTGGGCCATCAGGACTACCCCAACTTCCGCCACTGGTGAAAGGCCATTATGTATGATGTACGGTACCGAGGCCGTCCTACCCATTGAGGTCACCCAGCGCACCGCTATGGTCGAGGGCTACTGCCCCGAGACCAACGGCGAGGGCATCGGCATCGGCCTCGACAAGGACCTCCTCGAGGAGAAACGACACAAGGCCCATTTGCACAACTTGCAAAACAAGCAGCGGGTATCACGTTTCTATAATGCCAGAGTCAAAGGAACCTCCAACTGGGGGACTGGGTAATGAAAGAAGTCATTCCACCGCCAACGGCACTCCGCCCAACTTGGGAAGGACCATACAAAATTGTGGAAGTTGTTAGCCCCGACACCTTCTACTTAATGGACAAGGATGGCGTCACAACGACCCACCCTTGGAATATTGAACACCTTCGATATTATTACAAATAGTCATGCCGCTACCCAAGAGCGTCTTGACTTAGCTAAATTTTTACTCTATGTTTAGCTAAGGGAAGCTACCCAACGGGTGCAACCCTACTTTTGTAAGCGCTGATCTATCAGCTATCAATGAAACGAGGAATTATTCAAATCATTATCACCCAGTCAAAGCACAAGAATTAACTGGCAACGCCAACAATATTCGGCAGACCACGTTTGCTACATCGTGCACTTGGGAACAATTTTAATTCCTTTAATGTTTCGTTGATCGACAAAAGCCTAAGTCAAAACTCTAGCGGTATGTCAACATGCAAGCAACGCAATCATTGTAAACAGACCCATTGAAAATTTCAAAGAAACTACGCTTCATTATCTAGGGTCAAGACTCCCCGCCCAAAAAATATTGTCAAGGTACAAAAAAAAAGCCTTAGCGGCATTACAAAAAGAAAAGAAATAAACAAGCGCATGGCCACAAGGGCTCGAATGATCTTCAGGGATTGTTGAGCGCGGCAGCAACTTCTTCACCATCCACCGGCGGCTGCCAATCGACCAGGCGGCTTGTTTGGTCAGACCCGTGAGCAGTAGGGCTTAGTGTCACCATGGTGCCATCCGCGCGGGTGTGAGCCGCCATAAAATTTGCACGAGAGACTTCTGATTGAGTTGGGGGAGGAGTCTACAAACCGACATTTGCCGGACAATCATCGCTCTCACCATTTCCTGAGCAGACACCCTCAGCTTGGGTGGGAACCACACCGCTCGCAGGAGCTTCCCTCTGCCTGACGGCTCAGCAGACTGGGACGCCTTGACCCAATCAATAGCGCCCTTCTGGTTCAACAGTTCCAGGTTGGCAGTGGCGCCAGCCTTGGTCGCCTTCATCATCGCCTGCTTGTATTCCGCAGACTGCTTGAACGCCTCCATGATGGCGGCCTCAATACGACTCCTCTCCTCTTCCCACTGGGCAATTTCGCCCTCCAACCGCTACACCTCCGAGGATTTGGCGGCAGAATCCGGCTGAAGGATCTCAATTTTCTTAACCTTTGCCGCCTGTTGATCCTTCAACAAGGCTATGTCTTGCTCCAGCTGAGACACACGATCATTCCGCCAGAGGTCCCTCGCGATGGCGACATTCAGCTTGCCGTGGGCATCAGCAGCGTCACACTCTACCTTGGTCAGGCATCGCCCAACGTCCTCCATCTTGTCTTTGGCTTCCCCCAGCTCCCTCTGGAGACCGCTAATCTCCTCCTTAAGCTGTCGCTCAGTCCGGGCTGGCTCGACGCCGCCAGGAACATCTCATGCAGCCCAACAAAGAGATGCCCGAAGGACGAGTTGAATGGCGATTGATCAATGGAAGTCGAGCGCACAATCCCCTCAAGGCCGCCGAACCCCAGCCGCTCATAAAGATGAAAAAGAAACTCCCGCTCGGGGTCAATCAGGATTCGGAGTACCCGGCAAACGAGTCTAGATCGCTGATCTGCACCTCCCTGCTGGCGGCTGCAGTCACCTTGGGTGGAGCCTGCTTTACCTTCTTTTGCCGGTGGGCCCCGATGGTCTCCGCGTCAGCAACCTCGTCTTTCACATTGGCATCGTTTTGCCGCTGCTTCCTCTGTAATACCGCCTGTATAGTGCCAGCGGTGACATGCCTTGTTGTCATCTGCGGCTCCAACCTCGCAATGGTAGCTGGTGCCTTCGGGGACACCGCCCTCTCCTTCTGGGACCTGCGCAGATTGGCGAGCACTTTTTCTTTCAGCTGTGCAGGGGTAGTCGGAGCCTTGCTCCCGCCGGCAACACTGTGATCACTGCCAGCTCCAGCTTGAACGACTGGCAGACCGTCGGCGCCGAGATGAGAGTGGTGCAGCATCGAAATCACCACTGGGGTTGCAGACTGGCTCACCGCCAACTTCTGTGGATTCACCATTGTCTACTGAGCTGCCAACCCGGCGGCTTACATGCTCTCAAGAAAATTATTTATCTCGGCACAGTCCATCGCTTTGGCTAAAGCGTCGCGGCTGGCTTTGTTAGCCCGCGGATAGTCTACAAAAACAACAGGTTAGCCTGATACAAAACCAAAGCTAGGGCAGGGATCAGCAGAAGTCACTTACCAAGGGAGCGTGTCAACTGTTGATCGACCAACAATTCCCAACCGGTGAGAAGCCAAAGGTCAAGCAGGTTGCGATTCGGCCAACAACCTCTAATCCTCGCCACGCAGCACTCTTCCTCGTGCATCAGGTTGTAACGCAGGCCTACTACAAAAAACAACGAAATAAGAGTGAGAACATGGTACAACGACATCTCACACAAACAAGGCTAGCAACTAGATTTAGCGGAACCTAGCGACAACCTCAGATAGGTTGGAACTCCGACTTAATCCTGAATGTCGGCTCCCCAACATTCTCCCCCGCCTGATATTCCCATCCAGCGATAGCAACACAGAAGGTCCCTCGCCAGGGAGACATGAAATCCTTCAAATTCTCAATTGGTTTGGGCGCCCCCTGGCGACGGTTCAAATTCACCTACCCACTGCAGTCTTCGTGCTTCACATATACCAACTCGTAGAAATGTAGCACCTCCGCCACGGTTGGACCCTTGCAACCGGATAAGCGCCATGAGCAATCGCCATATATTAGGGCATACTTGCCCAAAAGCGATACCAAACTTGCAAACTAGGATTTGCAGATTTGGCAGAAGAGGAAACGTCACCCCCTGGCGGAAGATCGCCTCATGCACTGCAGCGTACCCCACTGGAAGAATGAAGGCCTTCTTATTAGCGGTTGGCGGACACAACTTCACCACTCCGGGCAGGCGGAATACCCGCTTTAGACGGTTGACGGAGGCTACAGTCATCGGCCCTCCCGCTTCATCAACTGCAATGCCATCAATTAGAACCCAAGCAGACTCTATCTCTTCACCGCCATACTCTCCCCCGTTAGCGGAACTGCTAGCGGAGCTATTGCTCACTAACCGCTCTTCGCGCCTATTGCTGGCGGCAGCTTCCTCCCCCGCCCTAGAGCTCTCTACACGATTGTCACGACCCATTGCTACCTCCCAAGGTATTGTCTATAGCGGCTCGATATCTAGCGGTTCAGACAGTAAGGTTCCTGCATGGGCAGACAGACGCAATGAGTCAATAAACACCCAATCTGCCACGCTGAACGACACGTCAGACCCAGAATCCTCACTGCTCGAGACCTCTACGACGCTAGCCATCACAAACCTTAAAACCCAAACCAGTCAGTTCACACAAGATCTAAGCTATCCCTACGTCAATTTTCATCCAAGAACATCAAGAACACCCATACCCAGAAATCCCAGAAAGTGCCAAAACAAGAACAAAACGCATCCACACTCAAACCCAGATTCGACCATCTAGTAAGGAAAGAAACCCCAACCCTTTGTCAAACACCTAAAACCCACCCCAAAACACAATTCAAGACCCTTCGATACACCAGGGAATGACATAAACCACTTCGAAATAGCAAAACCAGAAACAGACAAACAAAGAAGATCTAATGAAACAGGGACGAGATTCAGAATACCAACCTTAAAGATGGAAACTCTGGCGTGCTCGAGGGTGCTCGTCTTCACTTCAAGAGGCCTTCGCCCTTCAACGATCGATAACTTCACGAAATCGTAGGATCTCCTCCTCGGATCTCAGAGCAAAGCTTGACAACGAAGATATCAGTTCAAAGTGCGAAGTGTCAAACTACTCAGTTTCCCTCTCTTTTATGTCAACATCAAACCAATCTAGGCCGTACGCTGAAAAATGACATCGCACCACGGCCGTACGCTGAAAAATGACATCGCACCACGGCCGTACACGTGCCCCACGAACGCATTAACTCCCCTGATTAACTGAGGCGACGCCTCGGTTACAAAATCAATAATTACTCTCATTAATGGCGAAGAGACGTTATCACGCACACTAACCCAATCTGTGACAGCCACGTGTTGGGCATCGTTAAACGAAGTGTCTATTCGAAGTAACCATGGAAGAGGAAGACTACCAATCGGCGGAGTCTCCGCTAGCGGAACACCCTTTTCTTCTTGCAAGCGAGTCTCCGCTAAGCGTAACTCCTCTAGCGGAACTTCCTTTTCTTCTTGCAAGTGAGTCTCCGCTAAGCGCAACTCGGCTAGCGGAACTCCCTTTTCTTCTTGCAAGCGAGTCTCCGCTAAGCGCAACTCCTCTAGCGGAACTCCATTTTCTTCTTGCAAGCGAGTCTCCACTAAGCAAAACTCTCTTTTCTTCTTGCAAGCGAGTCTCCGCTAAGCGCAACTCCCTTTTGTTCTTGCAAGCGAGTCTCCGCTAAGCGCAACTCTGCTAGCGAAACCCCCTTTTCTTCTTGCAAGCGAGTCTCCGCTAAGCACAACTCCGCTAGCGGAACTCCCTTTACTTCTTGCAAGCAAGTCTCAGCTAAAGTGCAACTCCGCTAGCTGAACTCCCTTTTCTTCTTGCAAACGAGTCTCCGCTAAGCGCAACTCCACTAGCGAAACTTCTCCCTCCGACAAGTAAGACAGTTCGCTGAATGGCAACCAGCCGGGTCCCCGCGACCCTTCTTGCCGCTTACTATCAATGGAGGAAATTCTACCATTGGCGATTCCTGAGGTAACATCTCATTCTGACGACGACCAGCACGCGACGTTACAGTCAAACGTACGATGACCGTCACGCGGCGTCACAGAAGCCATGGTCCTCCTGGACAAGGGGACACGTCAACAGTCTTCGACGGCCCTGATCAGGCACGTTGACCCCCGCCACTTGGGTATCAAAGATTGGGCTCGCTACCTAACACCCTCTGCTCAGCGCAGCTCCCCTCAACAAACGATACACCGGCCAAACGGAGGTCTATCTTAGCCAGGGAGTGGGGGACTCCCTGGGGGGCCTAGCAGGGGCCCACCCGAAAGGATATAAAGCGTTTGCTCAGTATGTCCATGGTTGACAACGCACTGACGCTAATTATGCTTTTGCAAGTCTAGCAGAAGTAACGCTTCGAACCGCTAGGCAACTCCCCAACCAAGATTGCCCTCCTTGACTGGGGACTTGAGGGACTTATACTTACATAGGCATTTGCAAGCATAATTAGTTATAATGAGCCACGCTCATGCTACCGCCAGCGGTACCAAAACCCGCTAAATGAGTGACCTACGGGAACACAGCCAAGCAGGCTACCGCCTGAGCCCCGGCGTACCCCCAGATCCCCGCTAACGCGCCGCCACGCGTCGTGCCAAGATAGCATCAGAAGCTCCAGAAGCTGGGAACTTAAGCATATCAGTCCCACATCAAAAACATGGAGAAGATCAGCTCTCTCCTCACCCATAAAAGGTTCTCTCCTCTCTCCTAATTAATTACGCATTTATTACTTACCTACTGTTACTTTGTCAACATAAATACATTGACTAACTTAGGCATCGGAGAAGAGAAGAACGCCCAATGCGGTCTCCCTCTGATGCCCTCTATATTTTACTTAACAAGTAGCGGAAGCTCTGAACATCACAAGTAGCGGTCCACCCATCGGATCAGAGTTAACCAAGGTTCAGCTACTGCTGAACTTTAGACATCAACAGATACCATGATAAAGTAATATGGGGTTTACATATAAAACCAATTGGCAATAGATGAAGTGGTCCAAACCCTTATAAACTCATGAGCAAAGTTATATTTTTCCAATGTGGGAGTTATATTTATACACATTCTCAACATGCCCCCACACGTGTGGCGATTTCTCAAGCCATACAAGTGGACAAGTTATATTGGGTGACGGTGAGCACGTGTGGCCATCGCTGAAACCAAACATGTGGGTTATCCCACTTGTGCATGCCTAACGGCCACACGAGCTCCACGTCACCCAAAAATTGTCCACGTGTATGGCTTGAAAATTTGTCACACATGAGGGAGCGTGTTGAGAAATATATTCATCTCAAATGGGAAAAATGGGGCCTTACCTATGGGTTTATAAGAGTCTGGACCACTCCATCCTTTGCCAATTGGTTTTGGATGTGAACCTCAGAGTACTTTATCATGGTATCAAAGCGGGTTACCCACATGTTTGGTTTCAGCGATGGCCACACGTGCTCATCGTCACCCAATACAACTTGGTCCACGTGTATAGCTTGAGAAATCGCCACACGTGCGGGGGCGTGTTGAGAATGTGATAAAATATAACTCCCACATTGAAAAAATATAAGTTTGCTTATGGGTTTATAAGGGTTTAGGCCACTCTATCCATTGCCCATTAGTTTTGGATCTGAACCCCATAGGCAAGGTCCCATTCTTTCCATGTGGGATGCATATATTCTCAACACATCTTGCCTCATAGAGAAACACTTGTCATTAGAAAACTTCCTTATGATTGATCTTGGTTTATTTGAGTTTAAATTTTACATTATTTGACTGCAAATGACTTGATCAGCTCGTTAGATTATGAGGATATCATATATTGTTGGAGACTTGGAGAGGAAAGATCCCACATTGGAAAAGTGACAAATAAAATATAACTTATAAGTGGGTGGATCTCACCCAATTGTACCGAGACATTTTGTGATTAAAACCCAACACCTATCGGGTGGTTAAGTTGAGACAATATCGGTACAATGGTGGGCCACGGGCCATGCTTGTCGCTGTTTAACATATATAGAATATATAGTCTTGGTCGGATTTAATTTCTTGCTAAGGAAAGATATAGAGAGCAATATAGACCAAGCTATCAAGTCTGTCTTCCAAGAAAGTATTGTACTGACAACCATTGAATTACAAAAAATTAAATCGTAATTGTTCAATTTATGTGTTAATTAAGCTAATAGCTCCTAGATGATGAAAAGAACACAAATATTGTATTAAATAATGATTCTTTTTTAGTTTTAGAAAAGTTATATGATATATTAGTAAATATTGAAGACGCCGACTAATATTGAAGACGTTGACAAAATGACATCTTAAGTCCTTAGAACATGAGCAAAAAAATTACATATAATAAACAATAACAAATCACTAATAAGGTATTTCTCCAGTTCTATATTTCTAAGAACTCAACATGTGTGTAGCAAGTCAATAAGATTTCAATAAAATTGCCAAGCAGATTTATTGTTCATAACATTGACTTGTTTTGCCTCATTTTATCTATATTGGCTGATGTCATAAGTCTAACAATGTAAGACATTGGATGGAAGAATACTTTACTTCTTATTTCAGTTTTAAGTCCTATGCTTCACATTAATGCAATCCCAGAAACAAATAGTTAAGGACTCACTCATTGACATCAAGAAGATTCATATGTAATGGAGGTATTGCCTGTGGCTTAGTTACAGCCTACACGATATCTCCATGATCATCTCACTACTACAATTCTCCCCATTAGCACCCTTTTTTTCGCCACTAAAAAGTCATCAGTCCCAAAATGAATAGTTTGACACTG
>BDJD01012954.1:67620-78678 GCA_002564525.1 Rosa multiflora | reverse complement strand
AAAACCTAATTTGTGTTTAGCCCAAACTCTAGGTTACTTGACCTAGTGGTAATAGGATTTAATTAGAAGGATCTAGAATCCTAATCAATGTAGAATTACTTTCCTTGTATGATTGAGATTCTATGCATTGTAATCCTCTATATAAAGAGGCCCCTATTATCAATGAGAATACACATCAAATTCCTCCAAAATTTAGTTTCTCTACAACAGTAGCTTAATTATGGTTTAACAGATTAAATATTAAAAATTAGCCCACCAAATTTCTAAACTTAGCCCATATGTTATTTCTTTTCTTGTTTTAGTCATACACTAGTCTGCAATTACTTGCTCTGCATGTGTACGAAATTTTTTTGTTTTGTTTTTTTTTTAAAAGGTGGGTAGTTATTACAGAAAAAGTAGATTTACTGGTAATTATTGCAAAGAGAAAATAGTGGAAGAGAAAAGTGAGGGTTGTGGAATCATTTCTTTTTAATTTTCTTAATAAAAATATGTTTTTTAATTGTCTTATTTATCCTTCTGATTTAATTTATTCTCAAAGTTTTTTAATCTTTCAGGGTTAAATCTGTTAATTTTCAATTTTACAAAGTCTCTTCTCTTAATAATAGTATAGATAGATATGTTATTTATTTGCTTGAAGTATTTGATTTGATTTGATTTTGTATTATGCTTTAAGAGGCATAGTCGCATAAAAAATTTGTGTTTTTTTTTGGTAAATTAGGTATGAAAAAGAGCCAACTGAGAATTATAATACATATTCAATAATTAAATATTTTTTCTTCTATTCAAGGGCGCGGGGTACAATTTGAGTAGGTGTGTTCTTTTGTCTTAAACTTATATTATCAAATTTCTATCACACGTTATGATGTTGATTTTTTGGGTCATTTAGCTATTTGATTATTTAATATGTATTTAATATATAATGTAGTTTAATTTAAGAAAAGAATAAAACATATTACTTGTAAAACTTAAGAAAAAAAAAATCTGAAAACATTAGTAAACTTTTAAGAAAATATTTTTTTTTAGCCCACCCTATTTTAAAATCCTAGCTCCGCCATTGGCTGAGTAGGAGCTTGATAAAACTGATCTGTGGAATTTGTGAAAGATCCTAGGAGGGTGCTTATGTACTAATATATTCCTTGTACTGTAAGGAAACTATAAATCTTAATTACACAAGCGTTAATAAAGTTTACTTGACATCGTTATCCAAAATAAATAGAAGCAAATAAGAAATACAGTATCTGAATCATTATCTTGGCTTTCTGGGGAAATCATAACCAAGTCTCTTATCTGAATCATTAAACTCAAGCATAGATTTGCAGCTCTGCATATTAGGAAAATCAATGAAGCGCTCTGCATATTAGGAAAATCAATGAAGCTGTAAAAATATATTGTCAACTTTTTGGGCATGCATCCTTCATTAATTATTGACATAATGACATCCCACGCCATATGCTTTTGATTCTTCTGACTCTGCTGCTTGGCATTTTATTGACTACTGTTGCTAGAAAGGTATAGAGACAAATAGAACGTCAACTTAAGCTTTGCAAAATCATTATTTTTTTATTTTTTGGATGAGAAAGAAAATACAAGGCTACAGAGTAGCTCCTCTATTACGTCCAACCTATGCCAGAAAGATGCAAGTAAAAAGCATGAGCAGCTGTGATCGATAGTCTTCCTGGCCAGCTAGCAATGTGTATAGAGTACTGACCAAGATGAGCAATAGAGTCTGCCAAAAAATTAGCTTCTTTTCATTTATGGTTGAACTTGATGTATTGAAAGAACCAGAGATTAAAGATCTCACTTTAGAAAAGTAATAAAAGATAATATAATTTATAAGTGAGTGATTCACGGCCAATTGTACCGAGACTTTTTGCGTTAAAATTCAACAACTACCAGGTGATTAAGTAGGTATAATATCGGTACAATGATTGGGCACGGGTAGAGGTGGCAAACGGGACGGCCCGGCCCATTTTAAGCGGGTCTAATCGTGCTTCATGCAGTGCTTGGGCCGGCCAATTTATTGTCGTGCCGGCCTATTTAATTACTTAAACATTAAGCCCGGCCTGGCCCATGGCCCGAGCCCATATTGTGCCGGACCGTACTCGTGCCTACCCACTATAAAGTAAGATTTTAAAATCTTAATTTGAACAAATAAAAATTAATTTTATTTAACTATTTAGAAAATTAAAATAAATTAATTTCTACAATGTTTTTCTTAATTTTAGCTTTTTAAGATTAGATTTCTAATAAATTTTTATATTCCACTATAAGAAAGAAAGAAAAAAAAAACTCAAAATATATTGTTTTTAGAATATTATTGTGAGATTAATCTTTATTAATATAATGAAGATTTAGTATCTATTATTCTTTCCTTCATTCTATAGTTGTATTATTATGAGATTAGTCTTTATTAATAAACATATATTTAATATTTAGAAAAAATACTTATGTCAAAACAAGGATATAATGTTTTGCTTCATTATTTTGACAATATAAAAGAAAGCATTGGTGGAATTGTCATGAGATTTTAAATTAAAAAGGTTTCATATTCAAATCTCATCATTGTAGTTTTTTAATATTTTTAAAAACAAAATGAAATTTTGTGTTTGTAATGGGCCGGCTCACAATATGTCGTGCTCGGGCCGTGCTCGGGCCCATTACGGGCTCGGGCCGGACCAATGGGCCAATATTCTTAAACCCAGCCCGATCCGTTATTCTAACTTGCTCGGGTCGTGCCGGGCCACTAACGAGCTTGGGCCGTGCCGAGCCGCTTTTAAGCGTGTTGGGCCCCTGCAGTGCTCGTGCTTAGTGGCCCATTTGCCACCTCTAGGCACGGGCCACGCTTATCGGTATTTAACATGGTATCAGAGCATGTCATTTTCCAATCACATCGTCATTATGGACAGACACGGAACTAGGAATTAAATTTGAGGTGGGCTAAATTTTTAGGGATCAATAGGTTTAATTACTTACATTAAGAAATCGATAAATACTCAAATTCTAACATACATATTACATTCTAATTTGATCAAAAATTTCATTATAAAATATAAGTTAAGGTGTAATACCTTCGCAAGGTTGAGATAATGAGAATGAGAATGAGTGCAGGAAAGAAGAGAGACCGACCCCTATAATAATGATGTGCAAAGAGAATTAGAGAAGTGAGAGTTGAGTATGAGAAATGCAAAACTGTGAGGAAAAAAAAAAAAAAAAAAAAAGGGGAGAAAAGTTTTCTTTGTCTAGTTGTCTACTTGTTATTTGCAGATTGCAACATATCTTAATCATACATATATAATAATAATTTTTTTCCCCTAAAATGTTGGGGTGTGCTGCAGCACACCTCAGCCCACCCCTACATCCGTGCCTGATTACAGACTCAGATTTGGATTCCCATATTGTCATTGGAAAATTCCGATTCGATTATTACTTAATTTGACCAATCTCCAATAAGGAACTTATTTCTTATGTCGGAATTGAATTTGTTAAAAATTTATGAAGAAATATGTTCTAGATTCTTATGTTCTGAAATTTTCTCTTTTGAATGACTATTGTTAATAGAATTGAGCTAGTCCATATAAGAAAAAATTCAACGCAAAGGCTGTAGATGATCAACCAAGTCTCCAGTATGGCCCAATTTCCTACTTGGGAATTGAATTTGTTAAAAAATAAAGTTGTTTCTTGCTTACCAAAGATTATAATTTATGAAGAAAAATCTGTTCTAGATTGAATGAATATTGTTATTAGAATTAGCCAATATATGTAAGAAAGATTCTAATGTAAAGTTTGCAGATGATCAGGGAGGAAAGACCATATTTTCTGAGTGTAAGGACAATGTAAAAATAGATGATACGTAGTTTCTAGTTGGCTATGGCAGTAGGGACAAGATACACCCGGTTAAAGAGCCCGAAATTAATTTGAGAACCATTACATACGATCCATCTCATTCCATTGCAAAATCATTAGTTATTCCATTTCAGAGCTTATAATGTTTGTGTGTGTTTATTTTTTCCTTCAAATTCCCACTTTCATGCAATAACACATGTTCAGTGCCCTTCACTTCTTGGTATGTATGCAAGTTAATTCAGCATAAAGGTGTGGCCAAAACACGTATAGCATCAACATTGGTTACAGTCCACACATCTTCCTAGCAGCTGGATCTTAGAAATATAAGCTGATTGATTACTTAAGATTTGTCCTTGGGATACGTCTCAATATGCCTTTCTAAGCATCCTAATGCTTTCCCTCATGCCTTTCCAACATGCGATATGAAGTAAACTTTTTATATGTTATCTACAGTATTGTATTGTTAAGAGAAGAGAGTTTGTTCTCTAAAACTGAAAATTTTTTTTATCAATTTAACCTTTATATATTAAAAAAATTATGAAATATAATTAATCAATAAGGATAATATGGTAATATGTAAAACAGAAGAAAAAAAATTTAAAAGCAAAAAATGTGGTAGTTGTACGGTAAGTTTTTCCACGAGTACTTCTCTAGTTCTAAATTACTATAGATTGAAGAATGAATTGTCGCTATTTTGTAAGAGAAAATATAAGATGCTCTAATACCCTCAAGTATCCCACCTTCTTATTCAAATGTAATGCTTAAAAACCCACCTAGAGTGGTTGAACTTTGATTGTTTCACAGTGAAATGTCATCACAGAGGTGTATTAAATCACCAACAACAAACCTAGCCTCTCGTAACACACTGCCAAAACAATTAGAGTTAAAAAAAAAAAAAAAAAAAAAACCAAAGAAGTTATTTTCCCCTAATTTCATGTATTTCTGGCACCATCAAGCGAAGAGACATGATGGTGTCTTAAAATCCTGACTTTTAAAGCGGGTAAGCGACCCACTTAACCGCGTAACCGCCACAACCATCCCCATAAACAAACCTTTAAACCTTCATTTCCGTCTGTAATAAAACCCACTTTAACTCCCCAAAATAAACCCCGCCAATTACGCGGCTTGTCCTCTGTACTCAAAAGTCTCAACCTTTTCTCCACTACAAAGCTAAACCACATTCTCACTCTCTCCCCCCACAAAATTCCAAAACCCCTCCACTACCTCTCCCAGACCCACATGGCGGACGACGAAGCCGGAGGCGAGGAGTACTTGTTCAAGGTGGTCCTCATCGGCGACTCCGCCGTCGGCAAGTCCAACCTGCTGTCTCGGTTCGCTAGGAACGAGTTCGATCAAAACTCCAAGGCCACAATTGGGGTCGAGTTTCAGACCCAGGCTGTGGAAATCGACGGCAAAGAGGTCAAAGCCCAGATCTGGGACACGGCGGGACAAGAGCGCTTCCGGGCTGTGACGTCTGCTTACTACAGAGGCGCGGTGGGCGCGCTTGTGGTGTATGATATCAGTAGGAAGACTACTTTTGAGAGTGTGGAGCGCTGGCTTAATGAGCTTACCAGTAAGTTTTTTGGGTACCCTTTTCGTTGTTGTTGCTTGTTTGAACGGTTTGTGAGAAAATGGAGCAAAGTTTAGTGATTCTGAGTTCTATGGGGTATCCTTTGCTTTTGTTGTTTTATTCAATAGTGTGTGTTGTTTCAGTTGTTTGTGTAAGTGGGAAGTTTGTGATAAGATAATTGGGAAAATGATATGTGCTTCCTGAAAAGGGATGTACTGAGAATTAATGAAGCCAGACTTTCATGTTCGAGATGAAGATAAGGGGTGGTTAAGTTGGATATCAACTGCTGCAACAATAGGTTGCAGGAATGCCGAGTGAGAAATGCTACTTATTTTGTGGGTGATATTTATTGCCAATGTTGATAAGGAAGGTAGGCTAGATGTGGTCTTCCCCTAGGTACTGTTGATGATTTAGAAGTTAGGTGAAGAATTTAAGGTCTAGTTGTGGGTATTATGAGTGGAAGATTGCATAACGTGGAGGTTGTTTAATCGTATTGAAAGGCTATCGCCTATTTCCAATATCGTTGGCATCTATGACTAGTGGGATAATGTTCTTGCGTGTATTTAGATTAAATAATTTCCCTGTCCCCTCACTAGAGTTTTTCTCATGGTCCCAAATCCTTTAGATTGTACAATGTACTCAACATGAACATGGACAGCTTAAGGAATTAATTGGATGCTATACTGTACTGTTCCTCATGCCAAGTTTTTTTTACAGAAATAAATGCTTTGTAAACCAAATACAACTTATGGTCTTTTTGTTGTGTGTGCATAATAGATGAACTTGTGCTATTTCAGTGGGTAATGATTGAATCCATTAAAGTTGCTTAGAAAGCATGTTGTATTTACTACTTGGTTAATCCATTTAGGTAGGCAATACTTCTTAAGCAAGTGACTTGCATTTGGAGAAACCAAATATTCACTTGAGTGCAATTTAACAAGTATGATGTGTACGTGGATGTAAAAAGTAATTTCAAATATGATTTAGTGTGACCTTTGAAACTAAGATGTTCGCAAGGGATTAACTGATAAATTCATAGCTACCCACTTAAATCCTAATATTTCTATCATTTGATATCTTATTTCTTGATGAGAACATGCTCATGGTTACTCTTGACATATAGAATCACCAGGGAATGCATGTTCTGCTGTTTTATTAATGTATTATATTTTAGGTACTCTTCTGCTTATTTAGTTCTGGAGTGATACATGACATGTTTCATAAGATTATAATGCTTACTGATCTTACGAGTTTCATTACTTCTCTCCTAATGTCTATGATTTGGAGTAGCTCATGTTTCCGTATGTTTATCCCTATCTTATAGTTATCAACTACAGAATTGATGAGAATGGATGTCCCATTTGAATTTCTTTAGGCCAGAGAGTTAATCCTTACTTGACTGATTATGCAGTGCATTGTGATACTGCGGTGGCAAAGATGTTGGTAGGGAATAAGTGTGATTTGGAGGATATTAGAGATGTGTCCATTGAAGACGGTAAAAGCCTTGCAGAAGAAAAGGGACTATTCTTCATGGAGACTTCTGCACTTGATGCTACTAATGTTCAAGAGGCCTTTGAGGTTGTTATCCGGGAGATTTACAACAATGTCAGCAGGAAAGTCCTAAATTCTGATTCTTACAAGGCTGAGCTGTCTGTTAACCGAGTAACCCTGGTGAAAAATGGGGCAGATTCGACGAAATATCGGTGTTGTAGCGGATGATCTCTAGTCCTTCAGTTTTACATTTGTCTTTAGAATGTTCTCTTTTTCCCATCCCTAAAGGAGAAAAGGAAATGTTATTGCTTGATTGTTTGACAGGTGATTACACTGGTGGTCATTAATCTGTCGTTGGGGATTAGCTATCAATAAGACTATTTTTCATAGTGTTTGTTCATAACTTTGAAGTTCCTCGTTGTGTTCTGCTTCTATATCATGCAGTCAATTTACGCTCTGTTCAATGGGAGTGGAGTGGGTATTGTGACAGGAATTGTTTGACAGGTGATTACACTGGTGGTCATTAATCTGTCGTTGGGGATTAGCTATCAATAAGACTATTTTTCATAGTGTTCATAACTTTGAAGTTCCTCGTTGTGTTCTGCTTCTATATCATGTAGTCAATTTACGCTCTGTTCAATGGGAGTGGAGCGGGTATTGTGACAGGAATAGAAACAAGCATGCATCATAGATGCTTTTATTTCTTATGGTACTGTGGAAACACACAAAAAATTGTTCAACAAAATGATTAGTTTTGGATTTGCACGTCCTGTTACACTGAATTCCTTCACTGCCGGATTTGTAAACAATATCCAAATGAAGGCTCATATTCAGAAATTTTAGTTTGAAAGTAGTTGCTTTGTTCAATATAGTTATGGATTCATACCACTACTGATTCTAATATCTCGAGCAATATTACAAAATTAACTGGATAGCTGAACAGGACTCAACAATGTAATTTAACTTTTCATACAAAGTGATGGAATTTTACACACTACTGATTCTAATATCTGGAGCAATATTACAAAATTAACTGGATAGCTGAACAGGACTCAACAATGTAGATTCAAAGTGAAGGAATTGTACACAGATTGCCTGAAATAAATACCTATTTCCTCAACAGATAAATAAAGAATTTGCTATACATTATGAACCAGAAAGCAATAATAAATACTTTTTCCCGTCTACAAAAACTATTTTCTACCTTCTAATAAATTTAACGGTAACAAAATGAACAAATGGCCTAGAATCCACTAGCAGTAGCTTAAAACAAGGTGAGATCCCTATAAACAACTCCTCTAGCACAGATCTCTTTTACTATTTTTTTCTCCAAAGGGGAGTTTCTAAGGCTTCCTCAAGGCAGACGCTGCTCCCATGACAACAGCTAAAACAATGCCAAGACCAGCTCCAAGGGAAGCTCCTACAGTTGCAGCTGAAAGTGAATTTTCCTTGGCTTTAGAATCACGGCTTGCATTCATAGCCAATGCACGATCTCGTGATAATTCAACCAAAAGCCTGTCTCTCGCAAGTTCCTTCAAAATGAAAAATATTGAGCAAGGGGAATGAGTTGACACATAATCAGGATGCCCAACCACATAAAATGAACGAATTAATAGGAAACACATAACTGGTCTTTAGGATATGTCCCCCAGAAAAGATGCAATTCTGAGAGGGAAGCAACATAGGATTGGTTATATGTGGCTTACCTGTAAGGATTCTTCCTCATGGCTACGAAGCACGTGATGAACTATTTGACGAAGAGAATTGACACCCTCGACTGGGAGTATAATTTCTTTCTTCTGAAAAGGCCTTTTAACAAAATTGATGGGAGCAAAGAGAAGCTTTTGTGCACCTGACCTCCTATCGGCATCTTCAACGCTTGCACCCCATATACTTGCAGCACTGGGCATCACATACGGACAGGAATTGATAACTCCAGTGGTATTTGGAGATGATTGATAGGACTGGACAACAGCATCAATCGATGCTTTCTGTTGATGAGCACTGACAGAAAATTTATTTGTAATAGCAAGAACCCAAGGAATTCCAACAGATTTTGCCTCATCCAATAGAAGTGAAATGGCCGGCTTTTGCCGTGATCCATTTGAGTCATTACAGCGAGGTATTCTATGAGACAGGTTATGAACAAGAACAATCAAGTCTGTCTTTCGACTAAGATCACGAATTCCTGTCCAGAGTTCATCTCTGAGACGAGTGGACTCCAAATTCAGCTCCTGTAATACGAAATCCAGAAATATGACAATAACTCGTGGGAAAGGAGGATAACATAAATAATACACATGAAACAGAAACGAAATAAGACATTCCTTGACAAGGAGGAAATACCTGCAAATTTATCCCTGCTGAATCGCAGAAGCACAAGCCACCAGAAATACCTTCTTGGACATCAGCCTCTGGAAGCAGATTTTCAATGTTGGGGATGTTGGTTATCCTGCCTTGAGATAATATTGCCTTGAAAAGAGAAGTCTTACCGGCACCCTACAGTCACATCATGTGAGTCACAACATTGAAAATAAAATATAGAGACCAATTCTTTTGACCATGAATTAAAATCATCAATACCTCAAGGCCAAGTAACCGCACCCTACGGGTTCTCACATGAACCTCTTTAGAAACTGTGGTAAAATCACTGGTACAAAATATGGAAAAGTCACTTAAACCTTCAGGACGGATGGACTTTTCTTCAATAAATGGTCCTGATATGTGCTCCCTATTAAGAGTAGTTGTGTTGGGATCAATAGAAGGAAACACATTCAACAAAGAATCTGCTACCATTTGATGCTTAGGTGGCTGTCTCAAAGGAGCTCCAATTAACACTCGCATTTTTTGTAGTTCTGGCTTCTCTCCATAATCTGAAGAGTAAGTTGGGGTTGAAGGAAAGGATTCTACAGTAGTTGAACACCTAAATGAAGATATAATATCTGATGAGTATAATATTGCATGCATAGAGATATCCAAGAAGGTTGTGATAAAGTTGTAAAGACCATTACCAGTTACCATTCACTTGGGCGTGAACAAGCGTACAAAGATGCAATCCAAAACCAGTGATATCCACTTTTAGTGGATCTCCATTTTTCTCACCAGGTATGCCATTCCATCCAAGAGGAGCAACTGAAGTAGCTGTCCGAATAACTGGAGACTCAACAATATGCCCAAGCTCCACATTTCCTGCAACTGCAAGACCAAGCCATTGTTGTAGATGCGGAAACTGTTGTTGCTCTATTCCCGAAAAAAGTGAGGTATCATCTCTCATGCAAAGGTCATAGATTCTGCAGCGGCAACCGTATTACGTCAAGCAAAATACTAACAAATTAACTACATGATAATGATGTCAAAATGGCAAACATTGGATTGCCTTTTCAAAGCATCATTTGCAGAAATTTCAAATTGGAAGTAGACCTTAAAACTTAGGCAATTGCCCACAATTAAAAAATTCGAACATCATTTGGTATATGTTATGGCTGATCTAAGGAGAAGGTCTAAGAATGTTATCTGTGGCAGGCAAGAAAAAAATTATGGAGACTTCATAGTCTAGTGGAGTAGTGACTTCTTGGATGTGAAAGCAACTCTATGTATAGTAAATTTCAAGGCAAGGGAGTGAAGATTTCAAACTAGATATGCTGCTCCCATACTTCATTACAACTTGT
Organism: Rosa multiflora; assembly: GCA_002564525.1. Taxonomy (NCBI): domain Eukaryota; kingdom Viridiplantae; phylum Streptophyta; class Magnoliopsida; order Rosales; family Rosaceae; genus Rosa; species Rosa multiflora. Next base: position 68,106 of record BDJD01012954.1, on the reverse strand, counting down.
AATGCAGATATAGAGATTAACGGTTATTAATAATCACACTCTACCTTATATTATTATATTTTAAGTGCTTGGTCAATGACAATGACCAAGGTCCAAATGTGGTCCGAGAGAATTTTAGAAATTAAGATAACATAATGAAAAGAGGATGCCAGGAAATGAAGAAAAAAACAAAACTGATAAAGTTGAAAGGCAGACAAAATCTAGAAGTTGTTAAATAGTCAAGTATGCCAACAAAAGTCCAGCAACCAAAATAATACCAATTTGCAAAGGAATGAAAAAAAAAAAAACACAGGCACAAATCCAAATCAGATTAATTTAGAGGAACTTTGAAATGTTGAATCATCTGTTACCTCTGGAATCGAGACCTATATGATTTCATTGAATGTGACTGAAATCTTTCCCTCAGTTCCGCAATCACAGATTTGACCTGAAAATGCCTTTGCCAGAAGAAAGCTAATAGAATGAGAAATTCCAGAATCTACTAAA
>BDJD01012954.1:6529-26002 GCA_002564525.1 Rosa multiflora | reverse complement strand
AATTGTCGGAAAACTAACAAATTGGACCTATTAGATCAAAATTGAAAGTGCAAGGGTGTTTTTGATGAAATTAGAAGTTCAAGGACTGAATTGATTTTCGACCTAAACCACAGGGTAGTAATTTGTATTTAGCCCCAAGTATAAAATTTTGAGTCAAACATTCAACCAAAACTGTTCAGTAGTTTCTCCACAATGGCGAAACTACGAAATTGTCATTGGATGGTCAAACAAATTAATAATTACAAAATTTTATACTTGTGATTTTTTTATATTAGATAATAAATTGGCTAATCATAACTTTTAGGAAAAAAACAAACTAAAAGTGGGAGTAAAGTGATTTGTTTTAAAAATATTTAATGTCATTGATTTTGTAAATGATATGGTTTCTCACCCCATTTAATTACAATTTATTTAAGGAAAATTTAAATTAGATGGTTTCTAACTTTATTCTTGTTTATAATTATAGGATCATATAAGGAAGATATGATTATTATTATTATTATTTTTCTTCTAATATATAAATGTCTATTTTGGTCATTTAATCTCCCTATAAAATCTGATTTGAAATATAAAATAATAGGGATGTTTATTAAGTTGTTTGGGGTGTGTATTTAAAATTTCTCATTATAGACGGAAAATAGAAGGTGTGACAAAAAAAAATCAGCTAGCCGTTACTTTTAACAGTCATGAAATCCTAGCCACTCAAAGTCTAGATAATTATTGATGATAATTATACACCAATGATTAGCTAAACTAATTGTTAGGAAAATTCTTGAATTTTTTGTCAACCAGTGGCAGCTTGCCACTTATCCACCATCTTGGTTAATTACCAACCAATTTCATCGTCATCCATTATTCATCCGCCACATTCCCATAAACTTGTGTTTTTCTCTCCGTGTAGTGGTGGTCCCAATAATTTGAACCTGGGCTATCTAAAGGGCTACATTTGGCCTTTCTCCAAGCCCCTTGGCCCTCTTATTGGCTCTCTAGCCCTCTTGTGGGCCCTTGCTGGAGATGAAATTAGGGCCAATAGTGGGAATTGGCCTACTGGAGATGTCCTTGGGTTAGAGCCTGATCCTTCTTTACCAGCTTCCAACTTTGACAGCAAAAGCTTCTCAAGCCTTTTTCTTCTTCAAACTAGAAATCAAAGCCCAAGCTCTATTACAAGGCCCCTGGCCCAAAAGCACCATCACAGACCCTAGGAGCAGCAATCAAAATTTGGGCCCTAAAGCCCAAAGGACAAGGGATCTGAAACCGACCCGCTTTTGATAATCGGGTCCTTGGAGTAAGTCGCATTTCCAGTTGCTGTCACTTCACGACCTGAAACCACCACCATTTTGAGATGCCGACTGAAGTAATCCAAGTTCACCCTCTTCTGGATGATTCGTGTAGAGATGAGAGCCTTCCTCTTGACTTGATCATGTAAAGTCGTCGGCACTGCCACTGTCACTGCTGTCGCCTTTCCTCACCACTATCACCCCATTGCAGCCACCCCACCACCAAGGCCACTGCCATCATAGGCCGTGCCACTATCATTAGCCCAATAGGGTAGGCGCACATCGGTAGAAGCCCAAGTCTCCCTCAAGAGAAAATATGCAGCAATACATTGGAAAGATCTGATCCCGATTGAAGCCAAGGTCTGGAAAAACAACCATACTAAAAGTAGAGAGGAAAACTAGCTCTGAGACAAACCTGGCATTTCTCATGCTGGCGGTGAAGATCATCGTCGTCAAGCTCCGCTGCATGGGTGATCGTGTGGCACCGCTATGGTTTTCCTGTATTTTCAAGTTGGGATCGGAGGATTTACAGCCTCAAAAGTGGTGTCATCTCCAAGTCTTGAAATTAACGTATCAAAAGTGATTCAAATCGTAAACCTTGCAATGACATAATTGAATTCAAGACTTTATAGCAAAGAAGTCGGATCCCTGCATCTAATAGTCTAATACTATTTTGAGTTGGATTTTTTTTTTAATAAAGAGAATGAATTTAATAGATGATTGTCAGGGTTACAATCTTGTTGTAATATATCATACTAGAACAAAACACACCCGATGGGTGTGGATAATTATCAATTAAATAGATGTGGAAAAGCTTTTTTCAAAATAAGTGGGGAGTTATTACAAATAGTGGGAAGTTTTGTCTTAGATGAAATGCACATAGTGGGTAAGTGGGAAGTTATCTGTAGATAAGTAAATTATTGTTTTCTTATTTTTTTTCAATTTTGATTTTGTTATTTACCTTCTTATCCCTTAGTTATTAAATATAATTTCAAATTAATATATGATGTAAGGATCCATATGTAATTTCATATGCATTTTGGCTAACAAAACCTCTTCTCTTAATAATAGTATAGATATAGTTATATACACTCCAGAGCTTATGAAACCATAACTCCAGCAGATCTGTTTGAAGCATAACTCCAGCAGATCTGTTTGAAGCATAACTCCAGCAAATCTGTTTGATCAGCTTCAAACAGATCTGGCAGCTAGTCTATGTGCGACTGTGTTACATGTTCGAGGTGCATGCTAAATCTACACCCCTTTAATGTTGAGCATTATGACTTCTATGTCGTCCAACAAAACTCCATTCTCATCTAGTTCATGATCTTTGCTAGAATCTGCTATACTTTTAATTAATATATTTTGCCTTACTTCTAAAACTAATTTTTCACTTCTCCCTACTTCTTGCAGATATTCTAGGCCATTATATTGGTAAGAACATTATTATTTCATTCATACAGTATTTTGTGTCTCTTTCTTTACTTTTTCTAATCCAACGACCAACGTGCTTGTATCTAATTGTTGATTTTCTTTCACTTATGTTATTTGCAGATGTTCGAACCGTCATACTATTCTGCGGTGGTAAGAGCTTTTCTTACATTAATATATTAGATTGAGTTCAAAATTTACAAGAGCTGATACACAGTGATTAGCGAAGTACAGGACATTACTATTAGAAGCATGTGATTGATATCTACTTTGGATCAACAATTTACTATATATGTTTGCTCATCTTTCCCTTGGACTTATCACACAGGACTATTACTTCTAGGAAGATTTATGTTTGGGGCCCCAACTTTAATGGTGTTTTTGATCCATAAATGGCGACGAAGAAATTTATCTATGTACAACACAATAGAAGAGTTTCTACATGCTGAAAACAACCTTGTGCCCATAAGGTATTCTTATTCAGATATCAAGAAGATGTCCAACAAATTCAAAGACAAGCTAGGTGAGGGGGGTTATGGTTGTGTATTTAAGGGAAAATTACGAAGTGGTCGCTCTGGAGCAATCAAGATGTTGGGCAAATCCAAAGCTAATGGAGAAGAGTTCATTAGTGAAGTAGCTACCATTGGGAGAATTCACCATGTCAATGTGGTGAAACTTATTGGTTATTGTGTTGAGGGAACCAAAAGAGCTTTAGTATACGAGTTCATGCCTAATGGGTCTCTTGATAAATATATTTTTTCTAAAGAAGGGAGTATCTCATTAACCTTTAAGCAGATATATGAGATTTCTCTAGGAGTGGCACGAGGTATCGAGTATCTACACCAAGGGTGTGAAATGCAAATTTTGCATTTTGATATAAAGCCTCACAACATTCTTCTTGATCAGAATTTTATTCCAAAAATTTCTGATTTTGGACTTGCAAAATTATATCCAACGGATAATAGTATTGTCTCTTTGACAGCAGCAAGGGGAACATTGGGATACATTGCTCCCGAGTTGTTCTATAAAAATATTGGAGGCGTCTCATACAAGGCTGATGTTTATAGTTTTGGAATGTTGCTAATGGAAATGGCAAGCAAGCGGAAGAATTTAAATGCAGTGGTAGAGCAACCAAGCCAAATTTACTTTCCATCATGGGTGTACGATCAATTTAGTGTAGGAAAAGATCATTTAGAGATGGTTGATGTAACAGAAGAGGAAAGAATGATAATCAAGAAGATGGTCATAACAGCCTTATGGTGTATACAACTGAAACCAAGTCAGCGGCCATCAATGGACAAAGTTATAGAGATGCTCGTCGGAGACATTGAATGCCTTCAAATGCCTGCCAAGCCATCTCTAAACCCACATGAGAACTCCCAGGAGTGATGTGCAAGATATTAACTTATCCAACATGATCCGGTGTGCAGATAACATCAAAGTTGTCAGCTAGGTGATACTCAAGGTTAAGTCGATTTCAATGTCAAGTTTAACGGTTGTTCTTCTGTTCTTTTACAATTTGGCCCTAATTTGCTATTTTCACACTGAAACATTATAGTTTTACTTTCTCATTGAAAGCCAAAATATTGTGTTTGAGTAACTATAGTGTTCTTATGATTAGAAATTTCATGAATAAAAATATTATCTGCTTGCAAGTGTTATGACATTTTGATATGTTATGATATTTTGAGTTCATCGTGGAACTCTGGTTGAGTTGGTGAAGCCGGGAAAGAAAGCATGTTTGATAGAAATACTTAAAACTTTTGTCCATTGGAATTGGTGGAGGATTTTGTTTTACCAATGTCTCATCGTAAGAAGAAGAGAGCTAGGTAGATCTAAGGGAAAGAAGAATAAGGTAAAGGTTGCAGGTGGTCAGCTGATGTTCCTCTACTTAAAATCTAAGGCTCGCATGATGCGAGTTCCTCATAAGTTGGAGCTAACTGAAGCAACTGAGGAAACAAGGACTCCTAATTTTGCTGGAAATGAAGACTGAAAAAATCCAAGGATCCTCTCCTTCTATAGTTGGAGCATGCATCTACTCAAACTTGAGGTACTCGGCAAGAGCACCCACATTTTCTGTGCTTCCTTTCTCATAGGTTGTGTATGATAGTTTTGAATGTGCTTCAGGGCAAAATAAAAATGTTACTATTGCTATGGTTGTTGGAGCTGGTTGTGGGCTTCGGGCTTTTAGTGTTTTTGGGGTGTAGGGAAGTCCCTGAAGCTTTATGAATAAATTGAAATTTGAACTTGACCTAATCCGGTTTATTTCATGTTGGTGTCAAGATTAATTGATTACTTACCTGTCCAAGACGCCCTTACGTAGGGTTCTAGGTTTCTAGGTCTCTAAGTAGTAACTCGATTATACCCTAGAAGGATGGGCTACTGTAAGTTGTATGCCTCTTTTTTATTTTTAATGGATGGACACCCCCATTTGATAAAATATATATATATATATATATATATATGAATAATAGCAAATTACCAAAATCTACAAAACCATCTCTATTTTTTCCATGCGCAAAGCCCAAGGTGCCTATTTCCCATGCGATAGGCATGAAGGCCCAAGCGAACAATTAGAGTCCATGCAGGTATTCTTTTTATTATTATTTTTTTGAATAAATTCTTTTTATTTTTATATTAGATAAGAATTGACGAAAATATCCTAACTAATATCTAACATGAAGAAAGACATAACAGAGACTGAGTCGACGCGAGATAGAGAACTAAAGGCCAAGATCCAGATTCAAATCCAAATAAAGAGAGAGATTGAAATCTAGATAAATCAAGACCAAACAAACTTAAAATTTGTTAGTCGAACATGGAATTTGGTCTGAAATTTCAATTGGTGGAGGTATGTGGTTTTGTATTTCAATTTCTCAGTTCCATTTGTATCTCATGGATTGTACTGCATGTAAATACTTTTGAACTTGTATTATTCAAATTTATTTTGGAATTTTGAAGATCTTAATTCCCTTCATTGATTAGGCCTTAATAGCTATTACTACTATTATTGAGGAAAGGAGTCCCATATAATTTGGAGTCTTCGTTATTGGGATCTTCTGTATCATCACAAGTTAATTAAGAGATTTGTATTAATATAGTTAGTCCTATAGTTATGGATAGAATTAGCATCCTCGTTATATAAAACGTTGTAAACCATTCTGAATGAATAGAAGATATCACATATTATTCACACTATCAAATTTGTTTATGGTATCAGAGCGAGTTACCCACATCTACAAGCCTAACAGCCATACGGCTCCATGTCACCCAAGTTGTCCACGTGTATGGCTTGAAAATTCGCCACACGTGCGGAGGCGTGTTGAGAATATATACATCCCACATGGGAAAAATGGGACCTTGCCTATGGGTTTATAAGGGTTTGGGTCACTCCATCCATTTCCAATTGGTTTTGGATGTGAACTTCAGATCACTTTATCATGGTATTAGAGCGATCACTCTTGAGAACCTAGAAATCTACACAAACAAAATACCTAATGGCTAGTGACGAAGAACAACAGATCATTGAACACAAGAAAGACCAGAGCTCTCCCAAGACCTCAGAACCATGGGAGAATGCCAATGATAACCACCAGCAACTAGAGAAGTTGAATTCCACCAAACAGCCTTTAGTAAATCTTGTTGGTAACATTCCTAAATATGAGGAGCTCTCAGGAAAATCATTTGCCCTCTCACAAGATAATAAAGATGTAACATGGATCCTAGACAGTGGGGCTAGTGACCACATAGTTTGTAATTCAGCTTTCCTCACATCTTTTCAACCTGTGCATTATCGTACAATGAAGTTGTCCAATGGTATCACATTAAGTGTTTCTCACATTGGCACAGTGTCATTTTCTTCACACTTTGTCCTTCATAATATTCTATGTGTCCCATTGTTTTACCTAAATCTCATCTCCATCAGCAAACTTGCATTTGATTCCTTTTATATCACCATATTTCTTAAACAAGTTTGTTTCATACAGGACCTTCAATCGGAGAAGATGATTAGGACGAGAGCTGAAAGTGAGAGACTCTACTAGGGCTGGCATTTTGGGCCGAAGCAACCAAACAGGCCGAATTTAGAACCGACCCGAACAGACATGGGCCAAAAAATTGGCCTAGTGACTTTCAGAGCAGCTGAGCCGTACCGTATGGCTGCCTTCGGCTCGGCTACGGTACGAGTTCTCCATACCATCGGTATACCGTACCGACCGTATGTATGTGTGTTACTGAATAAATCCCAAAATATAGCAAGAGGCAAGGTTTGAAACCCTAACCTCTTGCAGGAAAGTTCCATTCCCAACCACTGGAGCACGAGCTGCCCTCAATAATATATGTAAAAATATTATATTTATTACATCTTCAACTCCAACATACCAAATAATTACAAAAATAGATAAAATGTAAGAGGGCTGATTCTAACAATTGAACCACTGACCCTTTGTAAAGAGGCTGCGCTCTCAAACCACTCAATCACGAGCTACTCTTGGCTCATTGTGTACGAACACTATATTTATTACATCTCCAACTTAAAGAGGCCCACAAGGACTATAGCCTAGTTTTTTCCTCCCACTCTCCTCTTCGTCTTTTCTCTTTCCTCTCTGTTTTGTTCTTTCTCTCTCTTCTTCCAGAAAATTCTCTTCCCTTTTTTAGCTTAGCCTAGGCTTTCTCTTCTTCTTGTTTCTGGGCTTAATAGCTACTTTTATTCTTTGGTGTTGTGTGTTGCTGAGTCTCAACCTGTGAAGATCTTCTCGCTATATTCTTCCTGCAACCAGTAAGGTATATATGAATCTGTACCTTCTTCAACCCAGATCGCAGATCCCGTTTATGCAAGCCAAGCAAAATTGAAAAAGATGAACATGCATGTCCAAATACCCAGGATCATAAGAACATGACGGAGAATGATCTGCATCTTCATTTCTATACCGAAATTTCAACCAAATCAAACCGCCATTTCGGTATGCCGACTAGTCGGTAACCGACGGCCGCGGTACGGTAACTGTATGAATTTTAGAAAACCGAACAGATTCGGTCATAGCCAGTAATCAGAAATTTGACTCGGTTTTCTACCGAATCCACCCCTAGACTCTACTGTCTCAATCTGCCAAAGAAAGCAACGTGCAATGTGGTGAACACTAAAACACATGACGTATGGCATCAAAGGCTCGGACATCCATCTAGCAAAGTGTCTTTATTATTTCCCTTTTTGCAAAATAAATCTTGCAATGCAAGTCATTGTTCCATTTGCCCTTTAGCTAAACAAACTAGAAGACCTTTTCCATTGAGTGTTTCTTCTAGTAATTCTTGTTTTGATTTGATTCATGTGGACATATGGGGTGGCTACCATGTCTGATCTCTTTCTGGAGCACAATATTTCTTAACCATAATTGAAGATCACTCTAGAAGCACTTGGGTTTATCTCATGCATCACAAGCTAGAAACATGAGCCCTACTCATTCACTTTGTCAACTTAGTTGAAAATCAATTTGGCAAAAGAGTAAAAATTGTTAAGAGTGACAATGGTCTAGAATTTAAATGCACACAATTTTACTCTTCCAAGGGTATTTTACATCAGACCAGTTGCATCAACACGCCCCAACAGAATGGTGTCGTTGAGCGCAAACACAGGCACTTATTGAATGTTGCTCGTGCATTTCTCTTTCAATCAAACTTACCTAAACCATTTTGGGGGGATGTCATACTCACTGCTGCCTATCTAATAAATAGGACACCGACACCACTTTTGCACGGTAAAACACATTTTGAAACGTTATTTGACAAATCACCAAACTACTCTCATTTGCGTGTTTTTGGTTGTCTTTGCTTTGTGTCTACTCATCCACTCCGGCCTAGCAAGTTTGATCCACGCTCTACTGATTGTATCTTCCTTGGTTACCCTCATGGTCAAAAGGGATATAAAGTCTATAGCCTGAAAGATAAGAAAATGTCAGTCTCACGAGACGTCATCTTCTTTGAAACCAAGTTTCCTTATCAATCCAAACTCTCCACATCTTCGCCCCCTGTCAGTTCTCCAACACCTCCTCAACTCTTTCCTTCTTTATCTACCTCACCTCACATTGATGACGATCAAATCTTCTCAAATCCCTTGGAATCAAATCTTGATTCTAATCCCACAACTTTCGCTGATATCAATCCCACAAATCACTGGGAATCAAATCTTGATTCTAATCCCACAACTTCCGCTGATATCAATCCCACAAATCACTCAGATTTAAATATTGCACCATCTCCTTCTCCAAATACGTCACCACTAGACTTATCCGTATCCCAAGATGCAATACCTCATTGTTCATTGCCACAACCACGAAGATCATCCCGGCCAACCAGAACTCCGACCACATTGTAAGGCTTTCATATTGAGCAGCCCTTCCTTCAGGTACTGCACCATCATCTCCTCCAGGTACCCCTCATTCTATTGCTCATGTTTTATCCTATGATAGACTCTCTCCTACATATAAAGCTTTCACTGTTAATATTACACTCGAAAAGGAACCTAGATCTTTCTCTCAGGTTGTCCTTGAACCACGATGGAGAGAAGCTATGGAAAAAGAGATTCAAGCTCTTCAAGAAAACAAGACATGAAGTTTGGTGTCTCTTCCCCCTGACAAGAAACCAATCGGTTGCAAGTAGGTTTACAAGATACAACACAACCCAGATGGCACAGTAGAGAGGTATAAAGCTAGTTCGATTGCAAAAGGTTATAGTCAAGTTACAGGGATTGACTACCGCGAGACTTTTGCCCCAGTGGTTAAACTAACAACAGTTCGAATGTTACTCAGCCTTGCAGCTCTTCATGGTTGGCATCTTCATCAACTAGATGTCAACAATGCTTTCTTTAATGGTGACCTCTATGAAGATGTGTATATGAAGTTGCCTCCTGGTTTCGGACGAAAGGGGGAGAATAGAGTTTGCATGTTACATAAATCATTGTTTGGCCTCAAGCAAGCATCGAGGCAGTGGTTTTTGAAACTTTCTGGTGCTCTCAAGGCTGCCGGATTCAATCAATCTTGGTTTGATTACTCACTCTTCGTTTTACACACTCAAGGTAGATTCACAGCCTTGCTAGTCTATGTTGACGACATTATACTGGCAGGAAATAACTTACAAGACATCATGGAGACAAAAAACTTCCTTGCAAGTCATTTCAAGCTCAAAGATATGGGTCAGTTAAGGTAATAGAGGTGGCAAGGCCCAAGAAAGGCATTGTTTTGTGCCAACGAAAGTATGCATTAGAGGTCCTTAAAGATGCAGGTTTCCTAGGTGCTAAACCATCTCGATTCCCAATTGATCAGAACTTGGTGCTAACGCAAGGTGATGGAGTTTTGTTAAAGGATGCCTCTCAGTATCGCAGATTAGTTGGAAGGATCATATACCTCACAATCACGAGACCAGACCTCGTCTATGCTGTACATATCCTAAGTCAATTTATGGATAACCCTAGACAACCTCATCTAGATGCAGCTTGCAAGGTGTTGAGATATGTTAAGCAGACACCAGGACAAGGAATACTTTTGCCTTCCACCGAAAAATTGGAGATCACGGCGTATTGTGATGCAGACTGGGCACGTTGCAAGGACACAAGAAGATCAACTACTAGCTAGCTACTGTATTTTCTTAGGCAACGCACCCATCTCATGGAAAATAAAGAAGCAAGGAATAGTGTCTCGTTCCAGTGCATAAGCGGAGTACAGATCTATGGCAACAACGTGCTGTGAGATTACGTGGCTTCGAAGTTTATTAAGAGATTTGAATGTTAAACATGCATATGCAGTTAAATTATTCTGTGATAATCAGGCTGCCATTCATATAGCATCAAATCTCGTCTTCCACGAATGCACAAAGCATATTGAGGCCGATTGCCATGTTCTGCCGGAAAAAGTACAGAGGGGCTAGTCAAAACCATGCATATTCGAACAAAGGAACAACCAGCTGACTTGTTCACCAAGTCGCTAGGTTCGAAGCAATTTTCAACACTATTGAGCAAGTTGGGTGTAATTAACATACACTCCAAATTGAGGGGGAGTATTGAGGAAAGGAGTCCCGTATGATTTGGAGTCTTCGTTATTTGGATCTTTTGTATCATCACAAGTCAATTAAGATATTTGTATTAATATAGCTAGTCCTATAATTATGGATAGAATTAGCATCCTTGTTATATAAAACGTTGTAAACCATTCTGAATGAATAACAGATATCACATATTATTCACACTATCAATTCTCTTTAACTATAGCTGATTAGAAGTCAATGTATTTAAAATCCTTTAAATCATATTCGGAGGTAGAAGTAGCAGTATCCTTCATTTCCCTTACGACTTCCAGGTGGATTAGTCCCATCAGTATCCTCCACAGGATCCTTATGAAATATAGCACCTTGCAGTATGTTTGCATCGGTCATCACATCGCTTCACGATATTCAATAACAAACCATCAATGAACTCTTAAGTGTCAATGTAACCATGCTGAATGAACTTTCACAAACCAAATCTCTAAGTCTTAGTTCTAATGAAGGAAGCAAACAATGTATCACCTGCTTCCGCCAACAAGTAACTACAAATAGCAAAATACATAATCAACTGAACAATATGCCGCAAAACTCGAATCTTTTCAATTGAACAGAGCAAAAAAATCATCAAATATACCTGTGAGGAACGTGATCAGAAAAAGGCTGATCACGCTCCAGCGCAACAATCTGTCCTCCAAAGTCAGCCTTGAATCTGTTCACCGCGTGAACCAAGTCCGAAGCAGGTATCTATGAAACGAAGCACATTACAGTTCAGTAAGAATCACATACAATGCAGACTTAGTTTGCTATTTGAATCCTCTAACACATTAAGGGTTATTTGAAATCAATGCCAGAGCCTAGGTTAGGTTTCACCTTATAGACGCACTCTGAAAGCACCATGCAGCAGAAAATGTCCTGCAAGTCGGAGATGGAGTTAGCCTTGACGGCGGCGCAGAGATCGTGGAGCTGCTTCCGGCGACGCTCGTACTCCTCGTGGATCCTCTTCCGCTGCTCCCTGTAGCCGTCGTTGAGAATCCAAGGCCACCTCATCCTCCACTGGAGTGGGCCCCCGGACACCTTCAAGAGCTTGGCTCGCTTCTCCCAACCCCTCAGCCAAGACTCCACTTGGCTTTGTAGCGATTCCATTCGGGAGGGGAGGGGAGGGGACAAAGAAGATCACCCAGAGGCACGGTAATAGGGACTCTGCATTTGTCTGCGTTTTTTTTTTTTTTTTTTTTTTCTGTTTTCAATTTTATTACCAAAAAAATAAAAAGGGATTGTGATACGGGATTGGGGTATATTAAGGGAATCAGGTTCGGTCTGTCGACGCATATGCCAGGAATCGGATAGACAATTTTTGGTGGCGTGACCCATGGGTTTTGTTTCCATTCCTAATTTTCGTCTAACTTTATTTTTTTTATGGAAGAAACAAATTATAAAAGCAAAAAAGTTTCGACACAACTCAATCTTTATTGGTACAAAGTGAAAGTGAAAGTTCTTGAATGATGTCGACGAAAATTTGAGTCACTTCTAAGTAGTTGTCTAATGTTTTCCCAAGAGTTACGATATTCATATAGGATGAAGTACTATGATTTCATCTATAAATAAATTGATTTTCTAAGTTTTCAATTGAGTAAAACCCACCACTAGGGTCAAAACTTTTCTCCACCTGACAAAATGATACGCAACTTTAAAAAATGATCAAAATGATACCTAAATTTTTAAAAGTGATCAAAATGAGACCTAAATTTTTAAAAACAAATCAACTTGATATCCAATTTTCAAAAGTGATCAAAATGATACCTAAAGTTTTAAAAACAAATCAATTTGATACCTCGGTTTAATTTTTTGTAACTTTTATTAAAATTGATCACATGTGGGGTGCAGTATTTTATGGGGTTATAATAATATTTTACACAAAAAACTATTTTTCAATTATTTTTTATTTTACTTTGTTAATTCTCTTCTTCTTCTTCTATCTCTGCCTCTCTCTCTCTTCCAATTTTTCTTTGTTTCTTTAGAAGTTGGGAAACATCCTAACTTTATTTGTTTCTACGATCGATGGTAGAATTGAAATTGAATGGAAGATTTTTTTTTAATTCTATAGAAGAAGAAGATTGGGTTATAGATGATTGATGGCCCTCTGACCACAAATCACTTCAATTTTTGAGCTTGATTTTGCATTTGATTTAACAAAGAAGTTAAAAAAACAAGGCTAAATACTGACTACTACGTAGTTTGGGTCCAAAATCAATTCAGTCCCTAAACTTCTAATTTCATCAAGAATACCCCTACACTTTCAATTTTGATCTAATATGTCTAATTTGTTAGTCTTCTGACAATTGAGTCATTTAACTTGATGACTTGGCTCATATATGACCTATGTTTTATGATGTGGTGTTGAGGTGGCCTACATAGTCAATTTTGGAGTGAGTCCCACTATTAGAAATCCATCAAATAAATAGTTTTTCAACAAATAATCTAACTATAGCTTGAACCCATAACAGAATATTAATTAATTGGACCTATTAGATCAAAATTGAAAGTACATGGGTGTTTTTGATGAAATTAGAAGTTCAGGGACTGAATTAATTTTGGACCTAAACCACAAAGTAGTAGCCAGTATTTAGCTCTAAAAAAAAATAAACTGAGGTATCAAATTTATTTGTTTTTAAAACTTTAGGTATCATTTTGATCACTTTTGAAAATTGGGTAACAAGTTGATTTGCTTTTAAAAATTTAAGTATCATTTTGATCACTTTTGAAAGTTGGGTATCATTTTGTCCGGTGGAGAAAAGTTTTGACCATAGTGGTGGGTTTTACTCTTTTCAATTCGTCATTTATCTAGAAAATTTCAAATAAACTTAGCGGCTAGAAAAATGACTTTATAAAGTCTAGTATTTCAAGAATTCCAAATCATATTATGTCTTATTTTAAATATCCTACTAAAGTTACTAAAGCTATTGGTAGAAAGAGTAAATTTTTTTTTCTGGGGTAAGGATTGTCACTCCCTTTAATAAAGTCGATGATGAATTTGTTTAGGGTTATGTCTCAAATGGAAAAATATTTGTAAAGCAGACTGCTACTTGGATGCAATGCAGTGAGATAATACCTTGCACCAATGTAGATTTTATGAATACTATCTGGAAGCTTAATATTCCCCCTGAAGCCAAAATCTTTGCTTGGCTTCTGGTAAGGGGTAGATTGAAAACTAAAGCTAGAATGGCTCGTTTTACTAATAATTTTGATTCAACTTGCACTTTATGTAAATCTAGGGTTGAAAACTTAAATCATCTCTTTGTTTCTGCCGTCGCTCCTCTAATGTTTGGAATTTGGCTAGCTAGAACATTTTCTTCAACCCCCTTGTGCCTATAATTCCATCCAAGACTGGTTTCATCACATTTTTCTGGTGCGTAAGGACATCCTCTCATTGAGAACTACATTTTTATTTGTTGGAAGATTTGGGAGGCCAGAAATAACTTCATCTTCAGGCAAATCCCTCCCCTCCCAATTATGGTCGTCCACTCTACTGCTACTATTGGAACAACTAAGAAGTCTTAACTCCCATGACTCTGACAAGACTCCTCGCCAAATGTATGGTGTTATTAGGTGGTCTCCGCCACCAGAGGATGTTTTCAAGCTCAATTTCGATGGTTTAGTGAATCACTCTCAGTTAGCAGCAGCTGGGTTTATCATCAGATACCACTCTGGCACCCTCATCATTGCTAGTACCCGAAAAATTGGTCTCGCTTTAATTTCAGTTGCTGAATGCAGTGCTATGAAGGATGGTCTCCTTCAGGCTCTCAACTGCAACTGCTCTAGATTACATGTCGAGGGTGACTCTAAATTGGTCGTAGACTACATTAACAAAAAGTGTGATCCTCCACGGCGTCTACGGTCCTTAATCAGAGACATCCAAAGCATTTCAGCCAAGTTTGAAGAGATTGTTTTCAAGCACATTCCTACATAAGCTAACTTTGTTGTAAACGTGATCACAGCACTTGGTCATTCCTCCCATAATCCTATTATTTGGAGGAATAGACTTCCTCTATCGACATCTTCAGCTTTTAGTCTTAACTAATTTAGTTGTGGTATATCTAGAGGTTTTCGGTTGTAGTTTTGTATTTTTGTATTTTTCTTCTCAAAAAAAAAAAATTGTCAGTTTTCTTTTATAATTAACCAAATGTTGGAGTGACGTAGGCTAGTGCACTAATATTATTTGATGTCCTTGAAAAATCGTAATAATCCCCTTATTGAAGGCTAAATGCTCGCACTCTAACAATGGGCATGTTTTTTTGGAATTTAGATTGCTTTCGGAGAGCCTACTCACCTAAAGGACAATTTTTAAGGGACTATGAGCAATGTTCTAAAAAACGCATAGGCGCTAGTCGAGCAGTGACTCAGGGGCTAGCGCTTAGGGACCTAGGCCGGAATCTAGACAGAGACTAGGCGGTTTTTATTTTTTTATTATTTTATGACATAAAATTAATTAATAATAATATTAAAGTCCTATAATTGATCATTAAAAATAATCAAAATAGGTAATAAAAAAAAGAAGGTACATGAACTTATGAGACTACTGATAGAAGAGGCACATGTTGTTGACGTGGCCAAATGAGTGTGATGAAGACTTTCCTACTATTTTAGCTATCTAAGAGGCCGAGACAAATTTCCAAGAAAAGAAAAAGGCCAAGAACAATAAACCCATAGCTGTTGTCGTTGTCCTTCTTTCTCTAAAACACTATGTTGACACTCAAAATTCCACAAGTCCATTTTATGAGCGACACATGAAAACATGAGTCATACAATCTCGTTCGGCCTTCAAGCAAGCTCATTGCAGTCCAAAAGAAGCGCTCTAGTTAACTAGAAATAGTGCAATCCGGCCCAAATGCTCAAGCAATTAACACGCATCTTGAAGAATTCGTCACGCCGAATTACCATTCAATACATGTGGACCCAAGCCACGTCTATACACTTGGGGCTTATATAAAGGGATGTGGTGTGGAAGGTAACGGATCTCGTGAGGCCTACGTTAAGATAAAGTCCATCAATAATTTTGGACTTGGGAACCAAAATTCATGCTTGATAGACCAAAGTCTTAATATGGGCTAGTGAGAGGAATAAAGAGTAAGCCTAGCAAAATCCAAAGCGCACTAAAGCCATTATCTCATCCAAAGTCCATCAGAATTAGCTTTGCATCCAAAGCCCAGTAGAGTCATCTCTACTCTCCTGATTAAGTATAATGTATTTTAGAGAGATTGATGAGAGAGATGTGTTCTTATTATTGAGAATAGGAGCCCTATATATAGGGATTACAAAGTGCTAGTTCTAATGTTACAAGGAATACCAATCCGTGTAGGATTGGGAAATCTAGAACCTTCTCTCTTATTCCTATTCCTAGTTTGATAAGGCACACTAAACTTGATTTTCCTTCAACACTCCCCCTTTTGCCGCTCAAACTTGGTGGTGACGCTTCATCTGTTGCCTCGTTAAAAACCTTGCCAGGTAACAAAAACTCTGTGGGACAAAAATAATCCTGGTCGAAGGACAAAAAGAGCACAACACGTCCTTCACTCTTCGAGATCGAACATGTAGACATCATAACTCCCCCTGATGTCGATATCTCCCCCTGATTGCTACAATCGTGGAAGTTCGGATAACTTTCTCAATCCGATGCTTTCTTACATGTTTTTCGAAGGTGGATTTAGGTAACGACTTAGTGAATAAGTCCGCTACATTATCCTCTGATCGTATTTGATTCACTTCAATCTTTAGAAGTGCTTGTTGTTGCTGATTATAGAATAACTTACGCGATATATGCTTGGTGTTGTCGCCCTTGATGAAACCTAACTTCATTTGTTCAATACAATCTGCATTATCCTCATAAATGCATGTAGGTTCATCTGTGGTAGACTTCAAACCACAACTTCCTTGAATATGTCTAATTACAGACCTTAGCCATATGCATTCACGCACGGCTTCATGTAGAGCAATAATCTTTGCATGATTTGAGGAAGTAGCAACAAGGGTCTGTTTTGTAGACCTCCAAGATATCGCAGTGCTTCCCAAGGTAAAGACATAACCCGTTTGGGAGCGACCTTTGTGAGGGTCAGAGAGGTACCCTGCATCAGCAAAACCCATCAAGATATCATTATTGTTTTTATGGAGGGGGATAGGGTGAGGCCAGCCACCCCTGGTGGTGGTGACGGCGTTGGCGGCAACATGACAGGCCACTTTGTCATGGTGGACGGTGGCTCCATGCCTAATGGGGTCCGATCCCATTCTTCCGTCATTCCTCTTCTCTATGTAGGGATAAAATAGGCCCATATCAATCGTACCTCTTAGGTATCGAAAGATTGTCTTTACACCAATCCAATGGCGACGTGTTGGCGCAAAGCTATGTCTAGCTAAAAAGTTCACTGCGAATGAGATATCCGGTCTTGTGCATTGAGCTAAGTACAATAATGCGCCTATTGCACTTAAATAGGGCACTTCGGCCTCTAATGGTTCTTCGTCCTCATCCTTTGGACGAAATTGATCTTTTCCGGGCTCAAGTCTACAACCGATCATGGGAGTACTCACAGGTTTTGCTTTATCTTTATTAAAGCGCCTTAGGATTTTCTGAGTGTATGCAGACTGATGGATCAAAATTCCATCACTACGGTGCTCGAGTTCTAAACCGAGACAAAACCGTGTCTTCCCAAGATCTTTCATCTCACATTCGGATTTCAAATATTGAGCAGTTTCCTTTAACTCATCTAGAGTTCCAATTAGGTTCATGTCATCGACATAAACTGCTACGATTGCAAATCCGGAACTTGTTCTTTTAATGAACACGCATGGGCATATTTTGTTATTAATATATCCATTCCCAATCAAGTAGTCACTTAGACGGTTATACCACATCCGTCCAGATTGTTTTAATCCATATAGTGAGCGTTTTAATCTTATTGAAAACGCGCTCCGTGGTTTAGAGCCACTTGATTTGGGTAATTGAAGTCCATCTGGAACCTTCATATATATCTCTGAATCTAGATCCCCATAGAGATATGCTGTAACCACATCCATAAGCTGCATGTCAAGTTTTTCGGAAACTACCAAACTGACAAGGTAGCAGAACGTTATAACGTTCATTACGGGAGAATATGTCTCATCGTAGTCGATTCTAGGGCGTTGTGAGATACCTTGCGCCACGAGGCGAGCTTTATATCTAACCACCTCATTTTTCTCATGGCCTCCCGCGCTTCCTGGCAGGAGCCATGGGCCTAGCCACAACGTCACCATCACTGTGAGAGGGGACGTTGGCGCCATACTCAAATCCTCTTGAGTTAGCGTCATGTCCTCTAGTTTTAGGGACATCAATCCTTGCAGGCACGTTTGCAGCAGGTATGTGTGATCTCGTCACTTTAGCGATATCAGAAAACGCATCAGGCATCGATTCTGCTACGTTCTGAAGATCGAGAATTCTCCGCACTTCAATTTCGGACTGTGCAGTTCGGGGATCAAGATGAGACAGAGTGGGGACAAACCATGACAATTCCCGGGGACATTGGCGCCATACTCATGTACTCTTGAGGTGGCGTCATGTCCTCTAATTTTAGGGACATCAATCCTTGCAGGCAGGTTTGCAGCAGGTATGTGTGATCTCGTCACTTTAGCGATATCAGAAAACGCATCAGGCATCGATTCTGCTACGTTCTGAAGATCGAGAATTCTCCGCACTTCAATTTCGGACTGTGCGGTTGGGGGATCAAGATGAGACAGAGTGGGGACAGACCACGACAATTCCTGTCGTTCTTGTTGAACATTGATGTTCTTATCTCCCCCTAACGACGGGAAGACTGTCTCATCGAAGTGACAATCAGCAAATCTTGCGGTAAAGAGATCGCCTGTCAAGGGTTCTATGTAGCGGATAATCGTTGGAGAATCATAACCAACGTAAATGCCTAATCGTCGTTGAGGACCCATTTTGGTGCGCTGTGGCGGCGCAATAGGCACATATACTGCACACCCAAATATGCATAAGTGTGAAACATTAGGCTCATACCCAGTCACCATCTGGGACGTAGAAAAGTGATGCAGAAAAGGGTTGAGTGACAGTGGGCCTCAGACGAATAAGCATAGTTGCATGCAATATTGCATAGCCCCAAGCAGAAATAGGGAGATTGGTGCGCATTACCAATGCCCTAGCGACCATTTGTAGTCGTTTAATGGCGGCTTCTGCGAGACCATTTTGGGTGTGAACATGAGGAACTGGATGTTCAACTTCTATCCCAATGGACATGCAATAATCATCAAAAGTCTTTGATGTAAACTCCCCAGCATTGTCTAATCTTATAGACCTAATAGGATGATCAGGGTGGTGAGCCTTCAACTTAATAATCTGTGCTAGGAGTTTAGCAAATGCAGCGTTCCTAGTGGACAATAGCATGACATGTGACCAGCGTGTCGATGCATCAACCAACACCATAAAATATCTAAATGGTCCGCATGGTGGTTGAATAGGTCCACAAATATCACCTTGGATTCTTTGCAAGAATGGTATATTTTCTTTAGTGTCCTTTGCATAGGATGGTCTCAAACCTAATTTTGCTAAAGAGCAGGCTTTGCAGAACGAATGATGGGCTTTAGAAACAACCAATGATGATTTTGGTTGAGCCATGAAGTCACAATTGACTTTAGAAGTAAAATTTGGAGATGAAGGAGCCTTGGTGGCGTCAATGCCACCCTGATGCCG
>BDJD01012948.1:17276-30256 GCA_002564525.1 Rosa multiflora | reverse complement strand
TGCACCCTAAGGCCCAGTTATAAGCTGTGCAAAAAGCTGCTTAACTTATAAGTTAAGTAGCAAAAGGTGTTTGGTGAAATTTAAAAAAAGCAGCTTATTTCAAAAGTTCCACCATTAAGTTGCTGCTTATAGAAGTTGGTAAACAGCAGCTTTCATAAGCTAAAAGCTACAGCTGCTTTCAAATTAATCCCAGCTCCCCCAAACTGGGCCTAACCCTCTTCCTAATCCTCTTGGTAATACTCAAAACATTTTTCTATTCTTCCATCCAATGACCCAAATATTATTTGTGGTGTTCTAATGGCACTTTTTGTGTTTTATATTTGGTTTTATGAGTCTGATTCCACATTAGTTTATTTGTATACATTTTTTGAAGCATTCTATGTATTGTTTATCGACAAGTTCAAGCACCACATCCGGAATGAAACTGTTAACTGCCTTTTAGCAAAAAACTACGCAAAGTAGCTTAACTGGGCTGATAATTCAAGCATCCAAACTTACTTAAACCGTATTAGACACAGTTAATTTCAGGTGGAGGGACTTTTGTATTCTATATGTGCATTCATTAGCAGGTTAAACCTCCCATATGTGATTTCCCATCACTACTAATTGAATGTTGTATTCAGTCATCGTCTCTCTGATGTATCTCCAGGCATCAGGTCAATCACTTTGTATCTACATTACAGCAATATGTGGAGTCACAGCTATCACATGTATCATGGTGCAGGTTTCTATATTCACTTAAGCATAAGGTTTGCAGCCTGCTACCTTGTTCTAATATTTATTCGTAAATTGAGCCTAAAAGTGAAGTTCAAATGATTTTATGGAAGGTTAATGTGAGTGACATAATTCATTGAACTTAAGCATAAGGTTTGCAGCCTGCTACCTTGTTCTAATATTTATTCGTAAATTGAGCCTAAAAGTGAAGTTCAAATGATTTTATGGAAGGTTAATGTGAGTGACATAATTCATTGTACATCACCTAACTGAAATTTCATATTTTATCACATAATTTTGTTCCTTAGAATGGGCATGCAATGGATATTTAAAATAAGTTGATTCATATTTTCCTACTTTGCATTCGACAGCGGAGAAATAGATATTTAAAATAAGTTGTCTTTGATAATTTTGTCATGTAAAAGGAACATTAAAATTTCTCCTTCAAGTCAACTATGATTTAATATGAAGGAAAAAGAAATTATTGATTGCAGTATTGCAAGTAGTCTTATGAATATGAGTTAAAATGCATGTTGGATAACAATGTCTTCTAGTGTTTTATTATTTAACATTTCCACTGAAGACGGTTAAAAACCATTTATATTATTATTGCTAAGGAAAGGTGGAATTCCTTCCTTGACTGGTATTCATGTATGCGATTTATTGGGCTTTGTTGGATGGAACTATATATTTCACCCTCGTCATGTAATAAAATTTTATTATTTTATATTCTTCAGTAAGTATATACAGTTATTCAATTAGTGGGGTCTCTTCAGAAAGATGAAATGTCAAGACCTCTGTGATTTTTAATGTCACTTATATGCTGTATAGTTTTATTGATTTTGGTATGCTTTTTCAAACATAAATTCTCCGACACATGCCTTCACAAGGTTATAAAATCTTGGTCTTAAATGTAGGTCAAAGATATGATGGATCTTCAGTCAGTGCACATGGCATATCTCTCAGATTCACTTCACATGTAAGTCCCCCGACATCATGTAATAAAGTTGTTCAGTTATTATATGCAATCCATGTAAATTGAAATGTTTATGTTCTTAATTACATAAGCTAAAATACTTTGTCCACTCATAGTAAATACATGATAAATTGTCCCCAATTTGTGCTGGGTGTGGGCCGCTACATTGCTTGAATCAATGTAGAAGAAAGGTAACAGGAGGCTGTGATTGCTAGATAGTCCTGTAGGCTGGGAATTTGATCCATGAAAGCTGTGAGATTTTGGAACCTGGTTGTTAAAAGTGGATAGGAGATTAAAAGGACGCGATTAAGTGTTGTTACGTACTAATAAAAGATGTAGTATACATGATGCCTCTTTGCAACATTATGAACAAAGTTTCTACAACTTCCACTAACATTTCTCGAGGATCGCCACAATCCGATTTCCAGTATTGCATGCCCTAAACCAACCATCCTCAGCCTCTCCTTAATTCTACAGTGTGTACTCCTATTTATTCGAATTCTCCCAATGCTGTAACACGGTTGACTTCAGTTAGTTTCTAGTAGTATACAAACATACCTATATATAGAATTACGAAGAAATTGTGAAGAGATTGGGAGCATAATGAGAGACTTTTTATCCGAGGGGGTCAGGGCCAGTTATAGGAACAATTTGTGGTAAGGTGTAAAGTTGTTTCTTGTCCCAAGAAACAGGTGGTTCAGTGATAAGCAACTTGGATGAGAGGAATGTTACCCTCCTTGGAAAATGGTTGTGAGGTTTCACATTAGAAAGAGATTACATTTGGCGTGCTGTCACTAAAAGCAAGTATGGGATATATGCCAATCACATTTTCCTGCACATAGTCAGTTGGTAATGGGATTTAGGTCAGGTCTTGCGAGGATTGGGGATTGGGACTCTCCATTTTGTGCTTCTTTTCCACTTCTTTCTGGACTTTCCCACTGTGATAGTGTTTCAATTGTCAATATGTTTGTTGATTCTTTCTCATCAGAAAAATGCGCACCAGGTGTGGATTTTGTCTGCGACTATTAAAGAATTTTCTATCAAGTCCTTGGTTCTTTAGTTTATATTGTATTTTTCTTATGATAATGGGACCACATAGTACACCTTTTGTACTGGAACTCACTGCCAGACTAGCACATAGCTGATTCAGTAGATAGGTTGGACTTATTGCTTAGGCCGCCGCATAGTATCTGCGCTTGAGCACATAGTTGAGCCACCTTTTCTTTCTGTATATTATGTAATGTAATTACCTAAGCATAGATTTTTAATTGTTCTTTCTTTTGGTTCATTTTCTTGGTATTGTCACCCTTGTTTGTCTGTTAACCGTGAATTGAACCTTTGCAGATGTTTCCTATCTGATGAAACAAGACCTATAGCTTGCATCATTGAGAGCATTCTGCAGTGTGCTCTGGACTTCAGGTCTTGTCTCACTGGGGAAGTATGGAATGCAGGAACAGGTCAAGGGAATTTAATTGCAAGACACTCTGGAATCAATATATCCCAGGTGATTCTCATATAGTTGTAAAGAAATTTGGACAGAGAAATTTAACCTTACCTTAATTTAACTTGAGTTGAACTAGCAATGTCATATATAGTAAAAATGATGGAAAGGACAAAGTGCTGCTGTGTTGCTATGTTAGGATACTTTGGTTTCCTATGGAATTATGTATCCAAATTTGGCGTTCTCTGAAACATAGTGTTCTACTTTGAAATGCCAGTCACGGTACATTTATATCATAGACAAACATGTATTCATACTATTGTGATGTCGGCCTTGTGTTTGTGAGGAGTACTTAATCCTCGTATCTCATAATTCCAGTCCATTCCATACTTAATTTTTGCCTGTTTAGAAAGGGCAAAATCTTGAGTCAATGAGTTCACATCAATATTTCCTTAATTCAAAGGAATGAGAATGGCTACTGGCAACAGTTTACATCTCACCCAAAACCACCACCATTGTGACAACCCTTACCCTATTTCCTTCTCAGAAAATGCAAATGGCTACAAATCCAAACCCAGGTAAGAGTGTGAAGCCCATTAATTAAAACAATG
Organism: Rosa multiflora; assembly: GCA_002564525.1. NCBI lineage: Eukaryota > Viridiplantae > Streptophyta > Magnoliopsida > Rosales > Rosaceae > Rosa > Rosa multiflora. The sequence goes on along the minus strand of BDJD01012948.1, from coordinate 26,514 downwards.
ACCGGGAAGGTGAGACTAGAATGCGAATTAACATTTGATGTTGTTCAGCTGATTAAATAGTATTGAGATCCAAGATTAAATTCCTTAGTGTTGCTCTAGTGGTGGATGTAGGGGTCGGGGAGGTTTGTGGTAAATGTTGAGTGAATATGGAGTAGAGGTTAAGAACTGGAGGCTGTGGAAGTAGAAGAGGGGTTATGGTGGCAATACTATTGGGAATTTCTATGTACAGTTTGTGGCATTGCTTAATTTGCAGTATAGAGTGGTTCTGTAGCACTAGACACTAGTATATAGAGATGGAGTGGGTTGTAGTGATTCCAGTGAATTGCTGAACAGGAATCTTGTCTGCATTATGCATTCTCATTCTCATTCCATATAATAAAATGTAACGTTGAACTAGTCCATCTCCTTGGGGATGGTGTTCTAATCATTCTCAGAAATCAGTTTAGAATGGTACACAACATGGTATAAAGCACCATTTAGGGTGCCTTTATTTGCCTGCAACTTTTTATCTTTGTGTGCCTACAAGGCAAAGTACAGTATTTGCTTTTGTAATTTTTATCTATGTGCCATTTCAGCAAAAACAGCTCTTTGGAATTTTTACTGGCGGGTGAAAAGAACTGTCTACTGTTTGCTAAAGTAAGAAATAACTTTTTGTTCATAATTTGTTTGTGCATCTGTTTTGCAGGTTCTTTCCATAAAGCAAACGTTTGACAAAAATATGAAAGAATTGCACTTGTGTTACCTCAGATCACCGAAACATGGCGAGTTTGGACTCTCTCACTTCTGGGAATACCTGAACTACAACAAATATTACTCAGATGCTGCTTCCAAAGCTCTGTGACATGATATTTTCCTTTACTGACAAATCGGGATTTGTATATGCATGCTTGAAGCATCCCAGTTGATTACCATAATTGAGGAGGGTAATTTCCCAATAGTGTCCAGCATTCTTCTACAATTTTGTTGGTCTTGTTCCATGCAAGGTAGGAGATTCATGTTTATTCTTCTTGTGTGCCAGTGTTGTAAATATATGTACAAAATGATTATAGTGTATCACCAACTTTCTCTCTGATATGAGATTTGCATGAGACGAACTACTTCCTATAATATCCCTTGGACAAAATTTAAGGAATTAATGGTATTATAGTACATTAGAAAAATAAATATATAAATAAATATAAAACATAACTCAGAATTCCATCTTCCTCTAGGTTTCAAGTGTTGGATTCAATTCATCACTCAAAACTGCTGTTTTTTTTTTTCCTTCCATGATAGATGACCCTCAAGTATTAGTCCTCAATGAACTTCTTTTGAAGGCTAAGCTGGCAATGAAATTGAATCGCTGATATTCGTTTGTGATTTTGACTAATTAGTTAATCTATTTTACACAATCTGAACCGTGATGAACTCTAGGGATTTTTGGTTACGAGTATAATATCATGGCTATTGAGATTAGCTAATACACATACACACACACACGCATTTATTTCTATGGACGATGGTTATATTTACAATACAATTCGCTCTTGCTAAATCCAAGTATGATCGACGTAATGTATCTCTTACAAGGGGCGATTTTCAAAAACTTAAAAGGTTTGTCTTTAGCTCTCCAATATTTTTAACGATAGGTGCTCACAAAGCTCATAAAATGTTCATCTCTATTGTGTAGAAAATGAATGATGATTGGCTGTGCATTCACTCATCTTTCTTTGCATTACTAGAATCTTGAATTACGCTCTTCATAATAAAAAAGAGGTATGGATTCATGAGCGAAGAGGAAGAAGAGTGTGAATGCAAATATGATGACCAATGATGTCTTGTATCAGAAAACTAGTTGTAGAATGTGTACGATTGATAGGTATGCAATGATTCAATTCATTGATTCCTAGTGTTGGTTCGTTTAGTGAAATTGTTCAACAAGACGAGCACATGCACATCCATCTTGTACATGAAAATGATTATTCTAAAAGTAATTGCTAGATGTGACAAAAAATGGCATTTATATAGTGTATTGTCCAACTAATTTTCTATGGTCAGAAGCAGAGCAGATACACCTTCATGATCTTAATACCGTTGAGCTCGTATCCATTGGACTTAGATTTTCATGGACTCCCGGGCCATCTACTCGAGACTGTGTTAGGTAGTAGCTCAATGACGAATGTAACTTAAGACATTCGAGTTTGCCAATGGTTAGTGACATGATTAGCAACTTAAGACATGTTAGTGACATGATTAAAGACTCGAGACATGGTTAGTAATATGATTGGGTTAAATTGTTTTGATGTCGTGTTAGTGACATGTTTAGCTACTTGAAACATGGTTAGTGACATGATTAACGACTTGAGACACAGTTAGTGACATGATTGGGTTCGATTGTTGTGATGTCGTGTTAGTGACATGGTTAGGTTGCTCACTTGCTCTATAAACTAAGTAGATTGATATAGTTAGTTTTTCCAATTAAAATGTGTTACACTGGTTTATAGTTGCTTTAGTATGCTAAATTGATGCAAAGACAAATATTTGATCTGTTTGCTATATTTTCCAAATTTGTGTTTAATGTGTATATCTCTATTCTGCTAGCAGTGATTATTTGCTGGTTCTTTTTCTTCATCTGGGTTCATAGTTGAAACTATTAACTTGTGTTTTCTGTTTCTGTTCGTATTAATGTAAATGAGCTTACAACTAAAAAAAGGAGCATTTTTGCTGTTCATAAGTTGCCATCACATCTGTTTGAATTATTAAGACAAATTTCCTTTTTAGATTCTCCTCCAAATTGAAATGTCCTCCATTTCTACAAGTTTAGGAACCCCAAGCTTTTATGGTGTTTACCTTAACTTTATAAATGGTTTTCTTTTTTTTACTTATTTTCCTTCATGTTTGCTTCAATTGGAATTTGTTCTGGTTGCTTTTCCATGCAGGTTTTACATACTGCTATTATTCCTCACTCAACTGATTTTTTTCTTACATCGAGATGTCTTCAATGTCTGTGGTTTTTTTTCCTTTTTCTTTTCTCCTCGTTCTGTTGGCTATTATTGATTTACTATAGCATTTTTCGGCTTTTAATTGTTCCAACAAATGACTTTGTTCTGTATCACAATTGTTATGAACTGTGGAGTTGGCAGCTACTCTTATCGAGCATTTCATCATATAATAAATATTCGAAAACATTGACAGTATGATTGTTTGGTGTATGCTAAGCTATCTTTCCTTATCGCCTTATTTTGCTCGCAATATCAGCTGCTGCCAAGTGGATACATATATGTCATCCTCAACATTGTTGTTCTGTTCATCTTTCTGTTTTGTTTCAAAATAATTCTGTCTCTATAGAACCTTATGACAAAGGACAGTGGCTTCGTCAAAACTGAGAAACATTCATCTCCTTTTAAAAAATTTGGCAAGTGGATTATAAAACAAGTGAGGAACATTTCATTAAAATAAGTTGATAGTAATGAATGTTTAATTATTCAGTATAATTAGGATTTCTATGTTTTCAGAATAGTACCAAATGTTTCATGGTTTAACATCTATCGACTGCTTTGTTGTGTTAAAAAAAAAAAGAACAGATTTGCAGGTCCGTGTCATACTGTGATTATCTTATCAAGTCTACCTAAGAAGCTAATGAGTCCTAAAGAGTAAGAGGCTATTGAGAAAAAAACTCTCAAAGAATTAAACATCTTGGATCCAGCCATATAGAAGGTAAACAATGTAGATAGTCAATTACTTTATTCACAACCAGCTATAGAAACTCATTCAACACTTTATTCACAACATGAATTACTTTTAACTATATTTTTTTCATCAGCAATGTATTTACATCCCTAAATATATCCACAGTAAACACTTTATTCACGACATGAATTACTTTCAACTATATTTTTTTCATTGGCAATGTATTTACATCTCTAAATATATCAACAGTAAACATATTCCGCCTTACATCTCAGGACAAGCTGTTCTATTGCAGAGCTACATTAACCAGGTTTGTGCTAGAAGATGGGTGGTTCTATGCAGCCTGCCCCTGCTCGAAGCAAATGAGGAAAAAGCCACCGAGTCAACTAATAATCTGCCCAGATTATGATATGCAGGTAGCACAGCCCAAACTTTAAATCACCAACTTTAAATTTAAAAGTACTATCTATTTCTATATATAAACCACAAATAGTTTGTTTGAAAAAATATGCTTCTGATTTATAAACTATCTGAAAAGGAAGCCAAACTTGGAAGGCCAATATCTGCCATTCAGTTATCTATTGTAGTACATCCTGTGACTATGTATCCATAAAGTTTTGAAAACTACAATTCTTCTCTGAACAATTTTTTCAGACATAAATGGTTCGGTTGCAGTGATGTATATAAAGTTGGAGATGCATTCCCCCTATGAATCTATGATGTATATCTCAGCTGACCATGTGTGATGTACTTACCATCAGATATCAACTGCCTTAATGATTTGTGTACTTGAAAATTCTGTACTATCTATCTATTTTTGCTGTACTTCACCTGCTCTTGCACTTTGATTCTACAGTTTAAACAACAGAATGTTGAGACAAATAATCGGATCTGCAAAATTGTTCAGATCATTGAGACATAGCATGATTCATCTTATGTGCCATACTTGGATTTCCAGCTGTTTATTTACCTGGGATACTAATGCAGGGTAGTACTGCATATTTATGATCTAAAATCGTGGTTATATATTTCAGCTCAACTGTTAGCCCCTACATATAATGACTAATTAGTTGGTGAAAGTGAATGATCACGATAACTGATCCAGCCAACTAGCTCTCCAATGACATGTTATACTTGAAAAATATTGGATATTCAACCTTCTATAATCTTCGATCATTGTCTCATTCTATTTCACCACTATACCTCTATGTCATCCTCAGCATCATTGTTCTGTTTTTTTGTTGTTGTTTTGTTTCAAAAGAATTCAGATGCAGAATATCTAAAAGATATAGTAGTTTGAGTCAGTATGAAATATGCTGATTAGGTAACTGACAACAGGACCATCATCACTATGACCTTCAGGACTGAATCATAGTATCAATTACTTCCGGACTGAATCTGTTCATCTTTATGACATTTCAGAGCTCAAAGAAGAAAACCTGTTCAACATATACTACAACGACCATGTTTAATGCTAGCATAAGAAGAACACACATTTTGAATAAGTACTGACACTTTATAAGCAGTTTCTATACAAATGCAACTGCATACTCAACTTTCCACTGTGTCCCAACGAATCGTGACCTAGCACATCTTAGTTTTGTATGAATTCAGTACTAAATGAACTCTAATTCAAGTCTATAAACTTTTAAAAACTTCAAAGCCAAACACTAATATATGAGACTAGCATTACAACTCACACATGGCAACAGAATCTATCAACAATGGAGACTTCCTAATAGAAGTTCTAAGTTCACACTGTTCCCAAATACAACAATTCATGTCCTTTATCGAGCTGTACCATCTCAACATCTTTGTACATGATTTTCCCCAGCACCATACACACAAGCACTAATGTATCGCTCCCAGTTTACGGGTGAATCAATTCTAGAGTTGACATAGCGGCATTTCTGGTAACTGCTATTTCTCTTTGTTATCAAAAACAGAGGTCGGGTTCTCTTTGTAATCGGGAAGGCTTTTATCCACACTCAATGCCACAGGTTTATCCCAGATAACTATAACATTATTTGAAAGTAAGCCAACAACATTTGAACACAGCAACTCTGAGTAGCATATATTCGATTTCATTATCACATAACACAACACCTCCTCATTGTCCCCAAAAGCACGGATCAAAAATCCTACCATAAAACAAAAACAGGAAAATGAAAAAAGAGCAGTAAACAAAAGCAAAAGACTGACTACTCCGTAAGCCTAAAATCGTGGTTTTATATTTCAGCTCAACTGTTAGCCCCTATATATAATGACTAATTAGTTGGTGAAAGTGAATGATCACAATAACTGATCCAGCCAACTAGCTCTCCAATGACATGTTATACTTGAAAAATATTGGATATTCAACCTTCTATAATCTTCGATCATAGAGTTGACATAGCGGCATTTCTGGTAATGCCGGACTGAATCTGTTCATCTTTATGACATTTCAGAGCTCAAAGAAGAAAACCTATTCAGCATATACTACAACGACCATGTTTAATGCTAGCACAAGAAGAACACACATTTTGAATAAGTACTGACACTTTATAAGCAGTTTCTATACAAATGCAACCGAATACTCAACTTTCCGCTGTGTCCCAACAAATCGTGACCTAGCACATCTTAGTTTTGTATGAATTCAGTACTAAATGAACTCTAATTCAAGTCTATAAACTTTTAAAAACTTCAAAGCCAAACACTACCATATGAGACTAGCATTACAACTCACACATGGCAACAGAATCTATCAACAATGGAGACTTCCTAATAGAATTTCTAAGTTCACACTGTTCCCAAATACAACAATTCATGTCCTCTTTATCAAGCTGTACCATCTCAACATCTTTGTACATGATTTTCCCCAGCACCATACACAAGCACTAATGTATCGCTCCCAGTTTACGGGTGAATCAATTCTAGAGTTGACATAGCAGCATTTCTGGTAACTGCTATTTCTCTTTGTTATCAAAAACAGAGGTCGGGTTCTCTTTGTAATCATCGGGAAGGCTTTTCGAAGCAATAATCCACACTCAATGCCACAGGTTTATCCCAGATAACTATAACATTATTTGAAAGTAAGCCCACAACATTTGAACACAGCAACTCTGAGTAGCATATATTCGATTTCATTATCACATAACACAACACCTCCTCATTGTCCCCAAAAGCAAGGATCAAAAATCCTACCATAAAACAAAAACAGGAAAATGAAAAAAGAGCAGTAAACAAAAGCAAAAGACTGACTACTCCGTAAGCAAAAGGCCGCTCTTCTTGTTGTTCCTCTTGATCATCTCCTCGGGAACAGGCTTGAGTTGATTCCTGGCCTTGGTTTTCGAAATCCTCTGAATCGTCTTGGGGTTGGAAATAATCTGCAGCTTGGTCCCAGTCTTGAGGATATTCTCCTTCTTCTTCTTCTCCCTCTCCTCCCTCTTCCTCCTCTTCTCCTCCTTGTTCCTCTTAATCTCCCCCTTCAGCTCCGCCATTCTCTCCTTGTACGCCTTCTTCACCGACTTGTTCTTCTCCCTCTCCTCGAACGTCGTCCCCTTCCGGCTCACCTGCAGCGCCGACGACCTCTGCTTCCGCGGCTGCTTCCACTTCCGCCCGGACACCTTCCCGGCGATCACGCCGTCGTAGCTCGGCCGGCCGAAGACCGGCTTGTCCGGATTGTCCGAGGAGGACACCGCCGATCGCTTCGCCGGAGGTGGATAGGCGGCGGCGTCGATTTCCATGGCGGCATCTTCTTCGTCGGCGGCGGCTTCGGGGTTCCGCTTGCGCTTGTAGGTTTTGCCGCCGAAGCCTTCGTCTAGGCAGCGGAAGTCGATTGTGCAGGCCATGAGTGATAACTAGGTCTAGGTCTTGTGCCGCCACCAGTGTTCGGGTTCGAGTTGCTTATATATGCAATATATTGAGGCTGTTTTGGTCTTCTTCCTTTTCTTTTCTTTTTTTGTTACAGTCTTCTTGCTCTTTTTATTTTTTTTATGTATGTCAGATTGTCAGACTGACCACTTAATGAGAACTGTTCACGTATTCAGTTGGTTTGGTTGGTGTTTCCGCCGGTATCAGGAAGCCTCTACCTACAGAATCACAGGTTGAGCACGTTCCGTCCTGAGACCTACCAAGATAGAGAAATAGATCAAGGATAGATCGGTGTTGCCGACCTATAACCGTCCGATGCCTAATTCAGTATCGATATGAGATAAAAACATAGTAACGGTATGGAAATGTACACTTTGGACTTACTTGATTTGGAAGTAACTGCCAGTATGTATAGAAGATATTGGGGTTCGCACCCATGAGGCTTTGATGTGGGAAGGTGTGCCCTCTTCACATATGATGTGGAGGTCTTGTAGCCGACCTGAAGGCTATTATACATCGATGTCTTGCTGGTCGACATGGATGCTGGCGACTTGTCTTGATTTTCTGTGGGAGCTCCGGCGTGTCTCCGGCAGCTAAGGAAGGCGGTCTCCAGTGGCCAATTGGCCATGCATTTCCAGTGTTTGTGCTCGATACACATGTGGTATGAATAATTGACTACATCTCTAATCTACCATGCTGATAGTTTTCTCATTTGCAAACATAATAAGTAGATTGAAATTCCAAAATTAATTGATGTAAATTTATTTTATGTAAAAGTATTTATAGTTAACTTTATATTGTGTGACGATTAAAATTTTTGTCAAAAAAAGTAATAAATATGATTTTAAAGTTATAATGTCTAGTACAATTTGCTCTAGTGGCATAGTATTCCCTTTGTAAGTGGGATGTTGTGAGTTTGACACATAAAAGACTAGTTGTAGCATTTGAGTTGTTTATCTAATAAGAAAAAAATAAAAATAAAACAATCAAATCTCAAAACGATAATGGACTTTGGACCTCTAATAGCACACATCGACCCTCATGCTGAAGAAAGTTAGCGGTGTATTTCATTTACCTGTCGATGAAGTTGACGGTTTTGTTTATATTTATGTTTTGTATTTCTTGTAGAGGAGTAAAATGAAGTCTAAATGCAAGGTTGGTATTAAAAGGTGCAACATGACTGCCTTATGTCATCAATCTCTAGTTTTTTTTTTAATGAAATAAACAACTCATTACAAAAACTAATCTATTGTGAGCCGAACACATGACCTCAACTTATAAAGAGGAGACTTATGCCACTAGACCAAATGGTACTGGGTTTATTGATCTCTAGTTTGATTTTTTTTTTTCGTGACCATCTGGCTTGATTTTTATATAATTTTTCTTTTTGTTACAAATGCAAGGATGACATGTATGAGTCTCAATTGCAAGGTACTGATATAGACCAACATAAATACTTTAGGAACCACCTGAATAATCTTTTTTTAAAAACAAGAAAAATAGGAGAGTGAAATTCACACTCTTGCTTTTCTTTTTTGGGAAAGATTTATATATAAGACAAAATTTAAGTTATTAAAGATAAATTTTAAGTTACACAAAGAAGGAAACTTGGAGTGTGAATTGTAAAATAAGGAGTGTGGATTTCACTCCCTAAAAAAATAGTACTCATATAGGAATTTTGTTTTTTTTTTTTTTTTTTTTTAAGTCTGTTTGATTG
>BDJD01012944.1:0-62725 GCA_002564525.1 Rosa multiflora | reverse complement strand
ATCAAAACTCCACACAGAGCAAAACTACTTATTAAAATCATAAGAAACTGCTTTTCTTTCTTTTCTTTTTTCTGGAAAGTTCCCCCATTTTCTACGATAAAGAATTGAAACCCTGTCTTGTAGTAGTTACGCTTCACACAGAATATGAATACGGTTATATCAATCCCTTTTCTATGATTGAATCATGACTCATATCGAGCTCAGCACTCCTTAGAATGATCGAGCTTTTATGAAATTCGAACAAAAGTGCTATATTATTCCTATTCTACATTTCAGGGGAATCCTTGTCCTCCAGCTTAACTGATACAGTAACTCACCCACTCATACAAATTGAAAGTTCCAAACTTGAAACTGCAATCCCATTACCATCAGCAAACTATGATTTAAACATACTCCGAAAATAAAAACTTAACATCATCATGACGAATTTATCCCGAAAAGAATTCTATTACTACAGCTAGCATTTGCTATTCTACACCATTCGAAACCGCAACACAACACCTCCAATTTGCAAAAATGTCAACTCAAAACCTCATCAATTCAGGACCTTTTCTCAAAAATTCAAACAAATTCGAACACTAGTACACTACATCCCTAACCACCAACTATCACCAATCCAAGAACTCAAACTTAGAGAGAGAAAGAGAGAGAGGGAGAGCAGAAACCCTAACCTGACATAGAGATCGGTAACGTCGAGAGAGAGCTGGGCATGCCACGCGGGCTTTTCGATCAGCCAAACGGCCCGGTCCTCTCCGCTCTGGAAAAACCCCAAGCTTCTCAGCCAGGAAGACTGTGAGAGTACAAAGGCTTCTTCTTGTCCGGTAGCCTCTTCAGCGACTCGTCCTCCGGCGCCTCCGACGACTTCGAAAACACCGGAATCGCGAGCCTTCTCGAAGACCGATGGTATGACATTGCGAAATGAAACAAAGAGAAATTCTAGAGAAAACTAAGAAAATAGAAATGCAGATTTTTCATTCATTGATTCATTCTACAGGAAGCTAGTAGATATTGAACTGTCTAGGACACGTGTCGACCAACCAGTGATGACCCCTACCTAACATGCTCCCCAACACAAGGAACAAAACGGTGCGCACAAATCACACAAAACGCTTTGTTTCAATTGTAAATAAAATGACTCATAACAACCGAACGAGCCGAAACGGCGTCGCTTTAGGAGAAATTGAATAGCGAACAGAATGTTTTGGATTTGAGAAGAAGATGAAATTCGAGACGGAGGAGAAGAAGACGGTCGACATTTTTTTAGAGAGAGAAAGCTTTTCAGCTTTGAGCTCAGTAGAATACTAGCAGACTCTTTATCTAAAGGCAGGTATAATATCAGCCGTTGGATCAACTATACGGCCAAGCCGAAACGAATATAAAGGTGATTAAACTCAGCTCAATTACTATTTATGGATTGTCCAGTGGAGTTTAAACTTGAATAAATGAGTTCGACTGGAGTTCTAGAAACCTATGCATGTTAGTTTCTTATGAGCGTTAATGAGTAGAGTTTTTAATTGGCCTATTCGGTACTGTGGCTTATAAGCTCGCTTTTATTAAGTGAGCGCAAATATTTATTAAGTGGTCTATGCTCTATACTTATGTATCACTATGATAGCCTTAAAATCTCTTGTCTGTCTGTTAATGATAGCGAAGGAACATGTAATAACCATTCTAGCAGTAAATAGTAATGGTAATCATTTATGAATTGATTCAAAAAACTTGAATAATCATTTTCAAGCACAGGCATAAGCTTGACTTGAGTCGAATATTATTTTTCACAAACTCGGCTCTGTTCAACTTGAATAGTAAACGAGTTCAAACTTGAATTAGGGTCGGCTTAACTTGACTCAGTTGACTCTAAATTAATAAAGTTAAACAGGGAGAAAATTTTAAATCAAATAATAATCTAAATTAGTAAGTTAGAGTCTGATTTAATTGTTGTACGAGTGTTGTCCTTTTTTGTTATACGCTATATTATTTTTGAATTGAAAAAAAAGATAATGAAAAAATTATTGATTTTATTAGAAAAATCGGTGTAAACGCGAAAATCTAAAAACAAACATGATGCAGACACGTATACAAAAATAATTTTATTAATTTAAGGGCGGGTTACAATCTTTGGTAATCCTTTGATTCTATCTCCAACGATAAATTTCACTCAAGGGCTTGACGCTTGATCTTGTGTTGTTCGATGGTCACGAGAGTCGACATGTGACGAATGTTTTGACTTGAGGTTGGTGAGGAACCGGCTATTTGGCAACTTGAAGGTTCTTCACACGTGCTTGGGAGGCTTCAGGAATTTTGAGAGTAGTTTTTTCTCTCTTTTTTTGGCCGAAGTCTTCTCTTGATTTGAGAAGGGGTATTTATAGTATCGGCGTCTTTCTTGATTTGGAATGCCTTGATGAGACGTACTTAATTACATTTTCCTTAATAACATAATCAAATTAATCAGCGTTAATTAACTGATTTAATCACAATTATTAAGAAATTAGCCAATCAATTTGATGGCTGATTTTAATTGTATTTCATTAATAGCATAATCAAATCAATCAGCTTTAATTAATTGATTTAATCACGACTATTAATGAATCAGCCAATTAATTTGATAGCTGATTTTGATTATCAATTTAAATAAATTGACATTTAATCAGCAGAAGAAATTTAATACTTGATTTGACTCAGAATCAATTGATTTAATTTGATTGATCCGCTTTAATATCAGCTGATTAAGTTGGAACAAATTTATTTATTGCCGTCAGGCTTTATGTATGCCGCCACGTGTCATTCCCTGAGTCCGCTTGATTTTGCTTACTCATAAGCCACTTGCACATTTTGTAGGATCCACATGCCGACTAAATTTGTTGGATCATAATTTCAAGTGTTGACCAAATAATTTAATGAATTTTATTTTCATGAAATTTTTTTTTTTTGTTACATATTTTCATTAAATTTTTGGTGTCTACAAATGCCCCCACTTCAAAGTGCGCCACAAACATGTTGTTACGTGTAGGAGGTGTGACTTAAAGTTTTGAATTTGACTTTTTTTTTTTTTTCCCATTCGCTTTGACGGCTTTTCCATTTTAGCTCGTCACAATGCATTGTTTTAACGGAGCTAGCTTGTAGAACTCCAAAGTTATAGAGATTCCCTTGGAATTTTGATTTAATTTCAATTACTCTCGCAATCAGGATTTAATTTTGTAAATATGACAAGGACTCCAAATGGGTAGGTGACAAAGCCCCTGATATAAGAGTATTTTTTTTGTTAAATATTTATGGAATAAATTCTTGATTTTTCCTAATAAAATATTTTTCCACAAAATCTTAGCAATCATATATCTGTGCCATATGTAGCAGAAAATTTAGGATTTTTTACCATATTTTCCTAGTCTCAACTAAAAAATTAATGAAGTGAGAAACCCTAGCCTAACCTTTTAATATAAAAGGACGGCCTCCTCACACCTCACACCTGATTGTCAAACCTGTCTTCTTCATTCTTCAATAACACTAACAGCGACTGTAAGGCTCGACTGCTTGCATCCCTCAATTCTTTATATCAAGCAATTAAAGTGATTTATCTTTGCTTGTTTCTTCGTTCTTCTTCGTTAGTAATCTAGATAGATGCAGCTTGGGCTTACTTTTTCTTCTCTCTTTATTTTCTGACAGGAATTTGCTGCTACTGGCTGCTCCTCCTGAGACCTTGATTTGACGTGAGTTGATGGCAGTGGCAAGGTAAGTAGTGCTCTGTCTTCCTCTTTCCTTGATTTGATTATGATTTCTTTCATGTATACCGTGACCTCAGCCATGATTCATCCTATATATATATATATATATATATATATATATGCGCGCACTTTCTGCCATACTTCTATGATTCACCTTCTCACATTAATTAGATGCACGTGCAGCCCATGGTTTTTTTTTTCCCGATAACAAGTAAAAGCATGATTGATGATTAATCATTCTTGTTCACATGTCCCTTACTCCCTCCCTTTCGGAGGAGGCTGGAATGCGCAGGCTGTATGTTACAGCCTCTGACAATTGTCGACGTGGGGCGAGGAGAGCCACACAATTGGTCAAAGTAGGGGCATTTTGTAATTTCTCGTAGACGGATGTTAGGGAGTAAAACGGATGGCCGTTGAGGTAAAACTTCTGAGGGATTTTGATGTCTATTCTCACAAGACTACAAGAGTCGTATAGCCAGCCACCACTTGTCTTGACTTTTCTCATCTAGTCATCTCAGGTTCTCATTGACCAAATGAGATGAAGAAGAAGTTCCAGTTCATCAACCCACATCTGGGCTCTAGATCTGCTTTCTGCGTCGAAGAGGACGAAGGCGATGAAGAAGACACTGCAAGATCTTTCAAAACTATGGTGGGATAACGAATCTGGTTCAACTAATCAATGCCAAACAGATCAAAAATCTTTGCGGACAAGGGTCCTAATCCCTTTAATCAGTTCCCAAAAGGTTGTAGAAAATGCTTTGTGATTGCTGATAGGCCATCGAGGAGAAGAACGAACGGTATGGCTCTGGAGAAAATGGAGGAAGGAGATGAAAAAATTGGATTTTTGTGGCTGATGCACCAACGAGGACGGTGGTAATTAAATGAGTTTTACCCAGATTAATTACAGTGAGTGGAATTGTCACTGCTACCCCTCCGTCTTAACCGACGTTGGCTGCGTAAGTTGCAGCCTGCGTATTCCAGACTTCTCCCTCCCTTTCACCTTCTTCCTCTTTCTGATGACGTCCAAAGCATGGCTCACTCTTTTTTTTTTTTTTTTTTTAATTTCTCTTACATGGGATTGCAGAATTTTGGGGCTAGATTACTCTTCCATCTTTGAGGCCACCAAACTTCCAGACTCTGCCCTTTTTTTTTGTCGAGTTCAAAGCATGGATCCTTTTTTTCCTTATCAGTTATCACACTCTGTCACATGCCATGATGTCATTGCCGCTTCTTTTTTTAGATGCCTTGATCTTCATTTAATCTGCCTCAAACAATCTTTGTTCAAATGTGGAGTTCTGACCGTATATAAATAAATGCCCCCACGTGCTCTTTGTCCTGCTGAATTTTTTTTTTTTTCACTTCGAACATGCATTCTGAAACTTTGTTTTAAATATATATACATATTTTTTCCTTTCTTTTCAGGACTTTGGTAACAGACTTGCTGCTACTATTGTGATGCTTCTCCAGGGGCCTTGATTTGATGCAAGCTCTTGGTAGCACAAGGTAGGCTGTTTGATATTTCCATCAGTGGCCCGCCTTTAGACATTATATGCATGCATGTGTAGAGCTTATCAAGCATGATTTATTAGTTTCATGACTCATCCTTTAATCATTTTTTTTCATATGCCATCACGTAATTGTTTTTTTTTTTTTAAGATGTTGACAGTTCTGAAAATATTTTTTTTTTCTCTCTTTTCATGATGTTACCCTTTTTTTTTTTATGTCACACAATTTCGTATGTATTTCAATATATATTGCTTTTTTTTTTTCTAGGGTTTTGGTGACAATTGAAGAACGCGGATGATCTAAATGCTTGGATTTTTCTACTTTTTGATCGTGGGAAAATCCTCTCAAAACAGTTAGGCTTTGCATATTTGTTGACACCAATGAGAAGAACATGAACGTCCTAAACGCTTGGATTCCTCCACCTTTGCTTGTGGTAGGGTCCACTAGAAGCGGTTAGGCTTTATGTATTTGGTGGTTCACAAAGAGAAGAACGCAGACGTCCTAAACGCTTGGATTCCTCCATATTTGTGCATGGTAGGGTCCACTGAAAGAGGTTAGGCTTCGCGTGTTTGGTGGCTCATGGAGAGAAGAACGCGGACGTCCTAAACGCTTGGATTCCTCCACATTTGTGCGCGGTAGGGTCCACTGAAAGCGGTTAGGCTTCGCGTACATCGTCAAGCACTCACGATTGTGCTTCTCGTCCTTTTGTGGCCATGGATTTTTTTAAGTGCTTCAAGAAATGGACAATCATCATCCTTGACGATCCGGAGGACACTCAAAGTGATGGCACTACTATGCAGGTGTATCCATCGTTGACTGGGCCTTAAGCAATCGACGTACCTCCTTATGACCCTTCAGCTCACATCCTCCAGTGGACTCATGTGGTACCTCGCCAGCTAGCTATGTTTCGACAACCGAGATATGGCAGAGACCAACAAAACTCGCATGTACTGTTGCTTAAGTCTTCGCATCATGATCAGAACAATCCTCAAGTGCCATTCACTCTTCTCAGCGATCGTGTACGCAACGGTTCAGTGAAGTGGAGTAGTGCATTTCGTGCAAATGGGGGCTTATCTTACACAGAATTCTACTGGGAATGGGTAGAAGATATCTTAAGCAAGAATGGCAAGCTTACTCGGGAGGCTGGTTTCTATCGAGCGATATTCGCCTCACTATTCAGCTATGACCGTGTTGCACCTGTCATACGGGCTTTCTGCGAGTATTGGTGCCCCATGACTAATACCCTCCACACTTCTAGCGGGGAAATGTCCATCTCCCTCTGGGATTTGGACCAACTTGGAGGTTTTCCCATTGCTAGACGATTTTATGATGAAGTTGTTCCAGCTGCTGAAGAGCTTTCTACAACAAGCAAAGGGAGTCAACAGAGCTGCCGCTATTTGTTTCTCGCCTACCATAAGCTCTGCAAAGAAGGCCAAGGGCAGAAAGTGAAGATAACTTCATGGATACGATATTGGTATAGATAAGCTTTGCGCTATAAGAGGCCTCCAAACAAAAGCACCCGGAACAAAAGAGATCCACCCAGAATGTGTTTAATCCATCTGGCAGGATCCATGAGATCCGACAACGTACTTCTGCAGACCTCGCAGTATTTGATGACTTAGGCATTGAGAGTGAAGATGTAGAACCCACCTATTTGGCTGCCTTTCTTACTTGTTGGTTGTGTCTATTTGTTTTACCCATAGACGACACTGGTTTGATTCGTCCGGGAGTATTCAAAGTTGGCAGCAAAATGTCACAGGGTGTACAGTTTTGCTTAGCAGTACCAGTGTTGGCCAACATCTATCAGGGTTTAGGTGAGATTTTTGTTTCTAGCAATCCAGGTAACTGCTCGGCTGTCCTTCCTTTTCATTATATTTATGCATGGCTAGCAGAGTACTTTGGCACCCACTTTCAGTCTCCTCTTCTCAATGACCTAAAGCCCTGTATGGTTCGCTTCTCCGGAGAATTTTCACCTAAACATTGTGGGGACTCACATGCGCTTTCTTTGTTCAATGCATGTGATAATATGAGGATGGATGCATTTGCCAGGGTATTTTCAGAGAGCAGAGTGATTATCAACCGTGAGAACATCTCCCATTTAGACCTCATATATCTCATCAATCTTCGATCTGGGTATCTTTCTCTCAGACAGGATAACCGACGAGTCATTCAGCTATACAATCCACATCGGCTTAGTCGACAGTTTGGTTATGTCCAAGACATTCCTGGTAGCCTGAAGAATGACATTTGCACCAGCGTGTGGGCTTTGATTTACAAGCATTGGGATTCTTGCACCAGAATGAACACCAGGTGCATGGTAACGTTGCCGATCCAGAGTCCTATCACGGAGTACATGGTTACTAGAGACTATGTCGATTGGTGGTCTAAAGTGTACCATTCTACACCAGTGAAGGCAACGAAAGAAGCACTTACTAGTAGACCACTGCACAAGACTCTGAAAGCAAAAGAAGATCAGAACGTCACCCGTGCAACACCGCCTCATCACAAAAATGTGATTCCTCGTGAAGTTGAATGTAGCACCAACATCCCTGCACCTCCTAATAGGACTTTGCTTCCTAGTAGTGATTGCCAGACTCATCTACTCAACACTCTAGAAGATGATGATGACTCTTTAGATTCTCACATTGCTTTGGCTCATCCACCTAAGTTGAAAAGACTTGCCATCAAAGAAAGAATAGTGAAGTGCACTTTAAGCGTCGGAAAACTGACACCAGTCTTGGCCCTATTTATAGTGATCTCAATGCTGAATTCACTCTGAATACTGACTTTCTTGGTGACATTTCAACTTCTTCACAACCGATGCTGCAACGAAATGAGGTAACTCTTTTTTGGACTTGCGTAAGAGATTATTTATTTTTTTCTTTCTTTTTGTGGTCTTTTTTTGGAACTTGAATTGTTCTTTTCCCATCTTTTCAGGGTGCAGAGATTGATGGTCATTCACTTTGGGGGAACGATGACGCCTCTTCAGACCTTATACGTGTTTTTTCTGCAGTGGAACTTGAAGCTTAAGGTTTACCCACGAAGGAAAATCCAATGCAAAGAATGACTCACAGCAAATTGACCCTACAGGTAGAATTCTTAACTCTTGTGTATTTTCATTGAACTTTAAGCCCTTTTTTTTAACTAATGATATATGTACAGGTCCACTTACCAAGGTGCATCCTCCTAAGCCTCTGAACACCATAGCCTTTTCTGAGGCATCTCTTGGTGGAGCTGCTATTATAGATGCTAGCCAAAGACTTCGTGATATCCGTCAACAAGCTGCTACCGCAGTTTGTGAACAAATTGAAGATATGATAATGAAGCACTCCTCAAAGAGAATTCTTTCCAACAAGGGGGAACTTGACAAGCTGATAGCGGAGCTTAGCCTTTATGCGATTGATCCTTCATCCGTAAGGGACAAAGTCGAAAGATTGTTGACTAGTGCTGACCAATACAACTTGGCACGACTTACTTGTTCACGCAAGGCTACTCCAAGCACACGCAATCAACGTCTGGCTGACACAGAATCAGAAATTGCAAAGGTCATTTCAATTCGTCAAGCTGACTCTAATCATCGCCAATCTGCACTCAAGTCTTTAGAGAAATTAAAAGAGGAGCAAAGAAAATTGGAGCAAACAGTGACTTTACTAGACGAGAAACTTCTACTACAGGAGAGTAAGCTTGTCGACCTAGAAAAAGAGAAGACTAAAATCCAAGAGACCCCCGAGGTGACCACTGCAGAGCCTGAGACGACAAAATCATTGCGAGATACTTTTGAGAACCACCGCAATAGCTTCAAGGGTTTGACTTGGGTGTGAAGAGTTGTTCTCCATTCGTAACTTATGATGATTGTTTTGTTCATTTTCCTTTATCGCTTGTAATAAGTCAAACTTTGACAGTCATAAAAAATAAGTACTTTTCTACTTATTTACTTCATGAATAGTAAACAAACCCTTAATTTTTTATTTAATTTGACTGAACTTGAGATTGTTATTCCCAAGCTGCCTACATATTCTTCCATTGAATGAATCAAGTCATCACGTAGTTCAAGGGTTTCTGGATGAAGTGAATTTTTTTTTGTCCTTTTTTTTTGCTTGAGCCGCCCCTTCAGGTTTTCAACTCAACGGACTCTTTTTTTGTGTGTGTGCCATGTGCAGTTTAGGCTCGTGTTGGCTAGGAGCATCTTCTTACTTTGTTCAAGCGTAGTACCTCTTCAAGAACTTTCCATTTATGGGGCCAATCCTCAGGCCATCTTCAGCCACAATTTTGTAGGCTCCATTAGTGTAGACTTCGCGGACTACATAAGGTCCATCCCACTTTGACTGAAACTTAGGACCAGTCTTGTGTGTCATGATGATAGGTTTGCGCATGGCAAGCACTAGATCACCAACTTGAAAGGATCTGGGTCGAACCCCTTTGTTGAAAGCTCGTGACATTCGAGCTTGATAGCATTCCAAGGGCTGTTGCGCGTCAAGTCTCTTTTCATCTAAGGCTTCCAACTACTGAAGGCGTAACTTTACATTCTCTTCATCAGTCAGTCCTTCTTGCAAAGCAATCCTCAGAGATGGAATTTGTTTCTCCAAGGGTAAGACAACTTCAACACCATATACAAGGGAGTAAGGTGTAGCTTTCGTGGGAGTTCGATATGTCGTTCTATAGGCCCAGAGTGCCTCGCCCATTCTTTCATGCCAATCCCTTTTTGTTTTGCTGACAACTTTCTTCAAAATGTTACACAATGTCTTGTTGAATACTTCAGCCAACCTATTTGCCGGGGCGTTGTACATAGAAGAAAAGTGTAACTTGAAGTAATATTTCTCACAGAGTTTCTCCATGGCACTATTGGAAAAGTACTTGGCATTGTTTGTGATGATGCAACGAGGAACACCATATCGTTGAATGATATTCTCTTTGATGAAGTCTACAACATTTTCTTTCTTTATTTATTTAAGCGGTACCGCCTCTGCCCACTTTGAAAAGGACTCCGTAGCCGCTAGAATGTATGAGTGACTAGCGGAGGATTTCGGAGTTATGGGCCCAACAACATCAAGTCCCCACACATCGAAGGGGTAGGAAGCAATCCTTGGATGCAATGGCTCTGGTGGTTGATGGATGAAGTTTGCATGAAACTGGCAAGCTTGACACCTTTGTGCATACTCCATGCAATCTTTAACCATAGTGGGCCAATAGTAACCCATCCTCTTCACTTGAAAATGGATCTTAAGACTTGACTGGTGAGTTCCGCATACTCCTGAATGAGCTTCCTCCATAGCCTTAGCAGCTTCCTCTTTCCCCAGACATCTAAGAAGCAATCCATCGAATGATCGTCTATAAAGAGTCTCCTTATAGTAGAAGAAGCGTGATACTCTTCATCTTATGTCCGAGCGTTGCTTTGGGTCATCGGAAAGCTTATTTTGCTTAAGGTAATCAATCAACGGGTACCTCCAGTCATCAACATCAATCACTTAAACAGAGACAACATTGGAGTCTTCATGCCAAAGCTCAGAGATTGCGGGTACGACCCATCGTTTGCAGACTGGAAGGTGTACGGCTTCATCCTCTGATAATGCCAAAGCTGCTGCTAAGTTGGCCAGAGCATTTGTTGTTTGATTTTCTTTTTTTTTGGCACATGCATTAGTGTAACGGCATCAAAACCCTTTAAGAGTTGTGTGGCGAGCTGAAAATAAGGAACTAAATCCTCTTTCTTCACTTCATAGATAGTTAGTAATTGATCAACTACTTCGAGTCTCCATACACCTCTAGATTTAAGATTTTCATTTCAACTGCAGTTTGTAGTCCCATAATTAGCGCTTGGTACTCAGCAACATTATTGGAATATAGTTAACTAAGAGTGAAGGCATAAGGCAATATCTGCCGTTGCGGAGAAATGAAGACCACACCAGCTCTTGCCCCATCTGCTCGTGAAGACCCATCGAAGAACATTTGCCAAGCAGGGAGGACCTTTGTATTAAAGACTTCTTCATTTGGCAAGTCATCTGAAATTTCCCAATCCGTAGGGATAGGATGGTCCGCTAGGAAATCAGCCAATGCTTGTCTTTTAATCGCCTTGGCCGGTATGTAGATTATTTCATACTGATTAAGGAGTAGCGCCCATTTTTCCATTCGCCCTGTTAAGACTAGTTGTGACATCACAAACTTGACTGGGTCAGCTCGTGTCACTAGATGCATAGTGTAAGCTTGCAGGTAATGTCTTAAATTTTGGATGGCGAAGACGAGTGCGAGACAGATTTTCTCTATCGGTGGATAATTCAATTCCGGTCCTGTGAGAGTTTGACTCAAGTAATACAATGCCTTCTCCTTCCTTTCTTCATTTTCTTGGGCTAGGAATGCTCTGAGTGATCGCTCTTGTGCAGCGATGTAGAGGATAAGCGGCTTCCTAAGGATGGGTGCACTTAACACTGGAGGGTTTGCCAAGTACTTCTTTATGCTTTCAAAAGCGTTATGGCAAGCTTCATCCCATACGAAAGGCACATCCTTCTTCATAAGTCGACTAAAAGGCTGACAGCGGCTTGCGAGTTTCGATATGAACCATCTAATAAAGGCGAGTCGTCCTTGGAGGCTTTTTAACTAGAGTAGATTTCTTGGCTCAGGCATGTCTTGAATGGCCTTGAACTTTGACTGGTCCACTTCAATGCCACGATGTTTCACAGTGAATCCAAGAAACTTGCCTGAACTGACGCCAAAAGCACATTTGAGGGGGTTCATCTTGAGCTAGTACTTGCGTAGTCTATCGAACACCCTTCCTAGGTCTTGCAAGTGATCTGTCCTTTTTTTTTTACTTGACCACTAAATCGTTGACATAACATTCCACGTACTTGTGATCCGAAGATTTTCTGCATGGCACGTTGATATGTTGCACCAGCATTTTTAAACCCGAATGGCATGACTTTGTAGCAATAAATGCCTTTGGGAGTACGGAACGCAGTAAGCTCTTCATCTTCTAACGCCGTCCTAATTTGATTGTACCCAGATGACCCATCCATGAAGGAAAAAGCTTCATGCCTTGTTGTTGCATCCACCATGAGTTCAATGATAGGCAAAGGGAATTCATCTTTCAGACACGCGTCATTTAAGTCGTAGAAGTCCACACATACAAGGAGTTGTCCTTTCTTCTTCTTGATAGGAACAATGTTTGCAATCCACTTAGAATATTGAACCTCTCTAATGAAACCCGCAGTAATCAACTTATCAACTTCAGCTTCAATTTGAGGAAGGAGTTCTGTCCGAAAGCGTTGTTGTGTTTGCTTGATCGGTCGAGCCTCAGGTTTAACTGCGAGATGATGAACCGCTACCTTTAGGTCAAGATCAGGCATTTCTTTGTATGTCCATGCAAAGACGTCTTTATATTCAAGCAGCAGATCATAGTATTTCTTTTCTTCTTCAGGACTCAGCGAAGCGCTCATGAAGATAGGTCTTGGATCTTCCTCAGTTCCCAAATTGAGCTCTTTAAGCTCGTCGACAATAGCTTGCCCCCCATCTTCAAGTTCTGGAGGAGCTTCATCTACTTCATCCTCGGAATGATCATGGTCATCTTCTTCGAAAGCCTCTGCTTTTGCTACCGTGATATGATAGGCAAACTGTACAATCTCATCTTCACCATTTCTATCAACATTACTAGTTCCGACTTGGCCAATGAGTACGATGATGTGCTCCTTCACTTTGAGTTGTTTGCTTGAGCTCACCTCTAACATAGAGCGTCGCTTCATGCGTGACGGAATGAGACTTCGGATCTCTTTGTCATTTCCTTGGTCATCAATCCCCTTCTCTTTCGCCTTTATTGCTCTTTGGGTGCTTGTATCCTCTCAAGTGCTGACTTTCGAGGGGTTGACTCAGATTTCTTATTTCCTTCATCGAAAGATGACAACCTATTGAACACAAAAGCTCGAGTGGTCGTTTGGGTGATGCGATTGAAAACTGAGACTCGGCTTGTTGAAGTATCGACATGATCGAATACAGAGACTCGAGGTGCCAGCTCATCAACTTGTTCAGGCATCGCAGCTTGAGAATTAGGACGAATGCGATCAAGTGCAGAAACGCGAGGGACAAATTCAGATCCTTGAGTTTCTTCTTCTATTACTTTAACACTAATGTGTTGTGTGTTTGCCTTCACAACTTTTCTTCTTCCTGAAATTTTGATTGGTTTGCCTGGTACAAAACCAAGACCTGCTTTAGCAGGGTCAGCTGTGCATCCTTGCTCTCTCAACCTCTTTTGAGATTCATTAAGCTCATGCACCTTTTTACCAGAGATGACTTGGCCACCTTGCTTGTTTGACTAACCGAAGTCATATCTAGCCTTTGCTAGCAGCTTGTAAGCGTTAGGGTCGAATCCTTCCTTTGTCCTTTTGTCAGGAAGTGTCCCATGCTCTGTCTTGCCTTGAATCAGTTTGACAAACCCCTTTAGCGGCTGCTTGGTGGGAGTTGCGTTGCTTAACTTCGTCAACGGTATGGTTGATGTTTCTTTTAACAATTCTACATCCTTCTCATCTAGCTTTTGCAGGCGTTCTTGCTTATTTGCCTCCACAAAAGGATACTCCCCTTCTTTTCGCCTATACCTTGGTACGTAACGAAGAGCTAGAGCAGAGGAGTTGATTTTGTTCTTTGAAGCTGTCACTTTAGTTTCCGACGAAACTTTATGTGGTTCCTCAGTGGAATTTCTTACCATGCTAGATTCCACTTCCTTATTACACACTTCTGTAGTTTTCCCTGTAGAGGGTACTCCAATTAAGAGAACTTCCTTTACTATTTCATCATCCATGTAGAACTTGGAATCCGCAAAGTAAGATTCAGCTTCAGTGAATGGTTTAGTATCACCTGCTACTGTTTTTACTCCGCCATTGTAGAACTTGAAGCATTGATGAAGAGTGGAGGGCACAACACCATTTTCGTGAACCCACGGTCGTCCTAACAATAAATTCTATGAGGTCTTTGCATCGATCACGTGAAATAGAGTATTCGACTTCATTTCTCTAATCATCATATCTACTCTGATCATCCCTATGGCTTTTTGTCCCCCTTGGTTGAAGCCTTGAATCATGAGACGGCTTCGGGACAACTCCTCCACTTTAATGCCAAGATGCTTCATAGTCGATCTAGGCATGATGTTTACAGCGGACCCTCCGTCTACATGCATGCGGTTTATCTTTTGATCACGCACATACCCTGACACGAAGAGAGGTCTATTATGCGGCTTAGAGCCTAACTGAAGATCTTCATCCGTAAAGTGGATGGCATCACAATCTGCAACATACGTGACGCATTCCTTCGGTTTCACCTTGTTAATGTCTGTGGAGTTCTTGCCCATGTCGATCAACACCTGTACCAAAGCACATCTTGTCTATTTTGGCAATTGTAGTAGATCAGAGATGCTAAAGTGCAATGGTAGGTCTTCTAGCTGCTTCAACACCTCGGTCTCCTTTGACGTTTGGTTCATATTGACCGTGCTTGACTCAGCCTTGGCAGAATCCTTCGAACCAAATTCATAGCTTGTTGTCATGTGGGCAGCTCTCACCTTTTCTTGTTTGTTTCCTTTCTTGGGAAAGGCTTTTGTTGATGAAGCCACACCATGGGGTCTTCGAACAAAAAGATTGCCCCTTTCTTTGACAAATCTTGTCTTATCTTTCTCGAGACACTGACGATTTTCTTGTGATTGCTTATATTTTGCTTGAGTGATAGGTACACATGGCGATGGGCTCTTGCGTACCTTCTTTCGAGTGACAAGAATCCATCCCTCGTCATCAACAACTGAGTCAACTTTAGGAGTAGCAACATGCGCGAGGCTCGCTTGCTGGATTGGCTTGACTTTCTCTTACTTTGACTTTATGCATGGCTTTCTGGAAAGCTGATATGGTACTTTCATTGGAAGAGAAGGCAACGGGGCAGGCTCGAATGACCCAAACACGATGGTAGTGTAGTTTACCTCAGCAACATCGTCGACATCCAGCTCAATCCTTCCTTGCTTGGCGAGATTCATTATTAAATCTTTCAGAACGAAGCATTTCTCCACTGGGTGACTGACGATTCAGTGGTACCTACAATATTTCGGGTCCTTGACACGATGTATTTCATCGGGCCGCTTGCATTCTAGGAGCTCTATCACCTTCTTCTCAAGTAAATCTTCCAGCATGCCTGCCACGTCAGAATCTGGGAAGGGATATGTCTTTTGTTGCCATTCCTTCAACGAACGCTTTGTTCTGTCGTAGGTGTGAGTTGGCTCAGCTTTCTTAACCTCCTTATCTCGTGTTGAGATTTTAACTGGGGCAATGTTGACGGTCATCGATTCTTTTGCAGATTTCTTCGGTGCCTTATCAATCTTGCTTCCGAAGACCTTGTTTTTCCTTTGGTCAACAATTGACTCCTTCTTCCCTTTGTGACTAGCTATACTCAACTCCATGTCGTGTGCTCGCGTAGCCAGCTCTTCAAACGTTCGGGGCTTGATTCCCTGTAGGATGTATAGCAAATCAAAGTGCATACCTTGGATGCACATTGCCACTGCAGATACTTTTGACAGTCGATCTTTACAATCGAGACCCAATGAATGCCACTTATTAGTGTAATCAATTGCGCGTTCATCCTTCCATTGCTTGGCGCTAGTAAGTTCCATCATGCTCACGGTGCGTCTCGTGCTAAAGAAACGATTCAGAAACTCATGCTCCATCTGATCCCAATTGTCGATTGACTCAGGTTCCAGATCAGTGTACCATTTGAAGGCGTTGCCTTTTAATGAACGTACAAACTGCTTAACAAGATGATCTCCTTCCATTCCTGCATTGTTGCAAGTCTCGACAAAATGGGCAATATGTTGTTTTGGATTGCCCTTCCCCTCGAATTGCTGAAACTTGGGCGGCTGGTACCCATATGGCATCCTCAGGCTATCCATTCTTTTTGTGTATGGCTTGGAGTATGTGAGAGAATCACGAGAGGTACCTCTATATTGAGCTCTAATGGAGTTGTTGATCATGTCTTGCAGCTGCTGGACGGACAAAGAACCAAGTGGACTTTCACTATCTTTGTCATTTGTCTTTGAAGTTTCTTCTTATTTCTCTTTGTCATTCTTGTATGGAATCCTAGCAGAATCCTCATCATTTTGTTTCTCGAGCCTGCTCCAAAGTTGAGCAATCTGCATATCTTTTTTTTTTTTTACGGTATTAGTGAGCTTTTGAACCGCCTTCATCAGATTAGCTACCTGCTTTTCGAGCGTGGTTGCCCCAGTCATCATGACTTGCATTGCTGAGAGGTGAGACGCACTGTCTGACAGCATCCCAAAAGTGTTATTTTCTTCAGGATCAGGACTTCCATGGTATGATCCGGTGCTTGAATTGTCATCAGAGGCAGGTGAGAGCGACCGCTCCTTTGATTTTGTATTTGGAGCTTGTCTCTCTTTACTTCGAGGGACATGCTTCCCTGCCCCTAAACTTTCTAGGATGATGATTGGTTGGCGAGGCTTAGAAGGCAAAGCCACAAATGTTGTAGGCTGAACCTTTGCAATGCTTCGAGTGACGTGACCCGATGAGCTGCTGCTCGATTTTGAGGTTGTTGTCTTGGACTTGTTCTTCAGGATGACTTGAGTGTTCTTGGAAGCCATTGCTCGAACGGATTTGTTTGAAATCGTCTTACGGAGAAGGAGATGAGAGGTAAAGAGGTCCCACAGGGCGTGCCAATTTGTAGACACGAAAATCTGAAAACAAACAGGATGCAGACACGTGTACAAAAATAATTTTATTAATTTAAGAGCGGGTTACAATCTTTGGTAATCCTCTTATTCTATCTTCGATGATAAATTTCACTCAAGGGCTTGACGCTTGATCTTGAGTTGTTCGATGGTCACGAGAGTCGACAAGTGACGAATGTTTTGACTTGAGGTTGGTGAGGAACCGGCTATTTGGCAGCTTGAAGGTTCTTCACACGTGCTTGGGAGGCTTCAGGAATTTTGAGAGTATTTTCTTCTTCTTTTTTTGGCCGAAGTCTTTCTTTTAATTTGAGAACGGGTATTTATAGTGTCGGCGTCTCTCTTGATTTGGAATGCCTTGATGAGACGTAATTAATTACATTTTCCTTAATAACATAATCAAATCAATCAGCGTTAATTAACTGATTTAATCACAATTATTAAGGAATTAGCCAATCAATTTGATGGCTGATTTTAATTATATTTCATTAATAACATAATCAAATCAATCAACTTTAATTAATTGATTTAATCATGACTATTAAGGAATCAGCCAATTAATTTGATAGCTGATTTTCATCTTGATTATCAATTTAAATAAATTGACCTTTAATCAACACACGAAATTTAATACTTGATTTGACTCAAAATCAATTGATTTAATTTGATTGATCCGCTTTAATATCAGCTGATTAAGTCAGAAAAAATTTATTTATTGCCGTCAGGCTTTTTGTATGCCGCCACGTGTCATTCCCTGAGTCTGCTTAGTTTTGCTTTCTCATAAGCCACTTGCATATTTTGTGGGACCCACGTGCCAACTAAATTTATTCGATCATAATTTCAAGTGTTGACCGAATAATTTAATGAATTTTATTTTGATTAAATTTTTGATGTCTACACTCGGCTCATTTTCTTAATCGAGCTTAATATTAAGTTCAAACTCAGCTCATTTTCTTAATTGAGCTTAATATTAAGTTCAAACTCAGTTCATATATCTTACTAATACATGCCGAACGAGCTAAAAACGAGTTGAATACAAATCAAACTCGAGCTATATTGAGCTTATTTACAGCCTGATGAGTAGAATAATAACAAACACGTTGTCTAAAGGCGGTTTTGATATCCGCCGTTGGATCATATTGTACGTCGGTGATTTGAAAACCGAAGTTAACCCGCCAAAGGCCGCATTCCCAATTTTCATTTTCCCACCAAAACGAAACCTCCACGACGTCGTTTTGCTTCACCCCCACTTCTTCTTCTTCAACCCCCAAGTCAGTATAGCTCAGTGAGATTTGTGTTTCAGATTGCGATGGCGGCCGATTCAAATTCCGGCGATCCAATCTCCGACTACGGCCGAACCCACCGGATCGTGCTCCTAATCGACCTAAACCCACTCCTCCATCTCCAAGACCCAACCCCATTTCTCACCTCTCTCCTCTCCTCCATCAAAACCCTAACCTCCTTCCCTCCTCTCTCTTCCTCTCTCTTCGCCTTCAGACCCTTCTTCTCGTCTCTCTCTCCTCTCCTCTCCTCCTCCAAGCTCCCCGCTTCCTCTCTCTCCCTCTCCTTCAACCCCCCGGACTCCACTTTCCTCTCGCTCTCTCAAACCCTAGCCTCTCTCCCTTATTTTTGTTTATCTTTGTTCCCCTCAATCCTAGTCTTTTGAGATAGTGTGGCATGTTATGCTATCAGTGTTGATCTAGACTAATGATGTATACACATGTGAATTGGATTGACAATTTAGCAATATATGTCATGGATCAATCTGGGATGGATCTTTGAAATTTGTGAGTGAGTTCTTGAATATGGGAGTGGGCGATGAGTGTTTGGGAGATTTGAATGGGTTTTGTGAGAGATTTCGAGAACGTGGATGAGGCATTTGGTATTAGAGACATTCAATTGAGTTGGGTTGATGTGAGGTATGAATTGGAGTGTGGTGAGAATGAGGTTGGGTTGAAATGTGGTTTTTTCGAGAGGGGGATTAGGAGTTTAGGGTGGGGGTTTTGCTCCTCTGATTCGATTGTGCTTGGTTCGGCTCTTGTTCCGTTCGGTTTGATTTATCCAGAGATTGGGGTTTCGTCGAAGATTTTTGGGGATCATAGTAAGAAGGTTAGAGGGCAATTGAGTCTTGGAATATCAGATGTTATGGGGATGCCTTTGGAGTGCAAGTTTTGTGATCTTGAGTTGGCTGAGTTGAAAACGTTGCCTAGAAGTAGAGCTGATGATGGCTTGTTTTCCGTGGAAAGCATGAAGTCGCAAACAAGAGGTCATGAGGTGAAGAGGCTGTTCTGGGGAAGTGTTGGCAATGGAGTGTCGAAGATTCAGGTTAAGGCTTTGCAAAAGGACAGTGAGTTTGTGAAATTCAAGGGGCGGTTATCGGATCCGATTCTTGTCTATGAAGTTTCGGGAAGAGATGGAAAAGAAGTTTGTGGTGGTTTTTTTGTAGATAAGGTTCTGGAAATGCTATCAGTGGAATTGGGCGAGTTTGTAACAAGGAAATTGGCGCCTGTTTGGCAGATTCTCTTGAGTTTTTTATCCAGGGATGGTTGCTGGGCATTGGTGTCCATTTCAAATGATAGTGGTGTATTACATACTGGAATCCTTAAGCCTTTTACAGTTTCTTCAGCTCTTCTGTTTATTTTGGATGAAGGATTTCACCCTCACAAAAAAGGGAATGGCATTGGTGCAGTGAATGTGGGTCAATCTCGTCCAAAGATGAACAATGAGATATGCAAACCCGACGTTGATTTGAACAACTTGTGCGGGTCGCAAACTGGATCTAATAAGCATTCTGCAGAGATTGATGGAAAGAAGAAAAGTAGCAAAAGAAATTCACATTCACTCCAAGACCTCACCTGGAGTGCTTTCTGTAAGGCAGCATTTGAATATTCAGACTTACATTTGGAAGAGGTTTACTTTGCCAGGCAACGCAGCATCTCAAAAAAGTTGAAATTTCTGAAATGCTGGATGAAACAGATAAAAAAAGTGAAGTATCCAATAATGGAGGAGTCCAAGACGCACCAGGAAAACCAAAAAGAGATGGGCAATAGGTTGGATGTGTTGCACCAAGAGAGCGAACAGCCGATGTCATCATCGGGTTCAGCTGGAGAAAATTCTTTGACTGTGGCTTTTGGAGTACAGGATGAAGCTGCTCAGGAATATAGATTAGAAACCTCGGAATCCTTTTTCAGTAATTTCTCCAATAAGATCCGACAAGGGCTTGAATCTGAAGCAGTAGACTTGGGGGCTTTCGCACATCGGCTTGTGAGTCAATCTATATCTTTGTTGAATCAAAAGCATAGCACAACAAGCCCTTCAGAGAATCAAACTCTTGTAAAATCTGACAATATTGATGATTTGGTTGCCGCCGAGCTGTTAAAACTTTTACTCAGAGATCCCAAGGATATGGTTGCAAGGCACAAAAGCTATGATCCATCTTTTCAAGCATCTGATCCAGGATCTGAAGGATTTACTTCAGAAATAATAGTTCGAGAGTATCCTTTCACATTTATCACTTAATCTTTTTCTTTTCTTTTATACTGTGCATAATCAATTCTTATGTTAATACTACGAACACTTTGTCTCTGGTTACTGTTACACTTTTCCTTCACTAGCACAAAGATATGAATTACAGATATTTTTCCGGATGGAGATTTTACAATCAGAAGTTGGAGCAAGTATCAAAGGTTCTGTGAAACAGAAGTTTGTGAAAAATATTTGCATGCTTTTGGAGGCCATTCGTGTTCGGTGTCATCTGGAGGGAGGCTTCTTTGGTGACTGGACCCTAGAAAATTATGCTGGAAAGATTATAAAAAACAGGTAATATTTGTAAATGTAATTACCCATAAGTATTATTTTCTGATGAAATTAGTACTAGTGAGCACTGAAATGGTAGATATTCAGTTATTCACTATGAAAGTCCAATATCTATTTATGTTTTGCCTGTTAATGATATTTTTATCAGTAATTTGGATGAAACATGTAGTAGTAAAACAATGATGTGAATGTCTATTGGCTCTAGGTGATTGATTTGTAAGCCTTCCCCAAAGGTCTGTAGGGGTTTTAAGAAGAAGGGAGAAGTATCAGAAGTCAAAATGTTTATCTTCTTATTATAAGTACAAAAATTGATGACTCCTCATCAGGCCGTTGAACTAAGGCTGAGTTTACGGACAAAGAAAAGCTAAAATCCTCCTTTGCATAAAAGGATGGCAAAGGCATAATCTTTGCTGACGATTATCAGGCCAGGGAATAAAGCTTGACTACCACTGTGTTCTTGATCGTTCAGTATGATGGAAAGAACCAAATAAAGCTTTCCATTTGTATGCTTCAGGTTCTCATTATCTCATATTTGTACATGAAACCATAATCTTTACCTTTAATTCCTACATGAATGGTTTGTTAAGATTTTCCCCTCTAAGTGGATGAGTGCTCTATGGAGACTTAATGGATTTCTCCGAAAGCCTAAACAATAATTCATTCAATCTACTGTTTACATCTCAACAAAGGCACATTCTGGTGCCAATTGTTCCACCTTCCTGGATAAAATGAGTCATTTAAAAATCATGTTATATTCGCATCTTTTTCATTGTGAAATTTAAGGGAATTGATTTCTATATTTTCAGATGACTTTAGCGACTTTCCTAATTAATCTAGATTTGCAGCCTTTTTTTTTTCTGGCACTGTGTATATACATACAACTTTTGCAACAGTCTTCTGTATGTTTGTTGCAATGGTCAATTCCTTTATTTTTCTGACCAACTAAAATCTGCCTCAATTCATGTGAAAACACTGCATTTTTGTTTGAAGAAGTATTATTAGGCAGGTAGCTTAATGATTTGAATTCTGAAATTTTCAGGTACTGTCAGACTGTTGAAGATGTGGTTCATAAAATCTACACAAAAATGGATCTGTTGCTGTTTGATGATGAGGAAGAACTCTCTAATAATCTATTCAACAGTGAGGATAGCAATCAATCCTACAGAGAAAAACCAGGGAAAGATGAGGTGGGTGAAAATAGTAGAATCAAGGAATTAGTATCAGCAGAAGATGAATCCCCTGATCTGGGAAAACATTACAATGGAAGACCAAGTGCTCAAGTGGTTAAACAAGAGGAGCATGCTCGCAAGTTGATTGAAGCTCAAGAGAGTAGAGAGAGGGCTAGGAGATTTGCTTCTTTTACAAGTAGGGTAGCTGATTTGCAGCGAGTTTGGGCCCCAAAACAGCCTAAGGCGTTCAAGCCAAAATCAAATTCTCTTCCAAAGCCCGCTAAGAGGAAGGACCATACAGATTCCTATTATGAGAGAGTATTAGAAACCCCAATGACAGAAAATAAACGAATCCACATCAATGATGAAGATTACCAAGACTATGGAAGCCGTTCTGTTTCTAAATCATTGTTTCAGGATGACTAGTAAATGGAGCTGTAGCTTCTCCTTAGATGCAATAGCATGGAGCTTTTCTCAGGTATATGCCAAATAATCTCTGGAAGCTATTAGGATGCTTAACCAAAGTTGGCTAATCATAATCTTTACAAGTGTCTGATAAAGAAAAACTAAAAAAAACATGAAAAGTGTAATTCTCTGTCAACTCTAATTGTGTTACCAATTTGCTGTAAATGATACAAATTGAATTTTACTTTATTGTGATATTAACATGCAAGTGTTGCATTTCTCAGCTTGTTGATCATTTGCTCAGTCCATACATAATATACATCTGAAATCTGAGCAATAAAAATTAAGCAAAAGATACTACTTGCTCCTTTTTCCTGCTTGTTAATAGGAAAATTTTGGTTTTATAATGCATGGTGTTCAAGTGTCAGCAAATCATTATTCTCAGAGATTTCAGACTGCCGAGACATGAATGTGTGATTGTGTGTGTGTAATAAGGTTAACTCAGAGAGTGCTCATCATAGCTCAACGTACTGTATATGAGAGTTTTCAGACTACATAGCATATCCTCCTAGCTTGCTCATGGCTCATCTATTGTGTTCATCTATTTTATATGCTGGTGATTGCCGTATTACTGCTATGCTTTGTTTTCATCATCCTCGTTGTTATTCTTCTCAACCCGTTGTCAGTTTTCTTACACTCAATGTATATATATCTTCAAAACATCCAGAACAAACATTGTTTATTCCATACTTGCCCTGTCAAACCTTTCAACATATTATAGATTGGAGTCATTGGACACACCAAGTAGCAATATTCATATTGTATATCCGATAAATTGTCACTTGAATATGCTGGGTTTTAAGAATTTATGGTTAATTGTTTTAGAACTGAGCAAATTATTTGTCAGTTTTATTACATTATCTTATGGCACGTAGCAACTTTCATTTGGTTATGATTTTCTTTCTTCTTTTGTAAATAGATATTACCAAACGAGATGGATTGACCCTCCTATAATATCAGATGATTAGGGCTATTGAAAGCTACTGCGTTTGAAGAAGGTGATCTAGAGAGTCACAAATGCTCTCATTTGTTGAAGAAGTTTTGTCACATAGTGGACCGGCAAGATCAACGCCATGTGAATGGTCAAATCTTCAAGCCAGGGGGGGAACTCCAACCCTTACAAAAAAGAAGCAAACAGCTGCATGAATCATGAGCCTCGAACAAAAATGGCCACTTCTCTTCATGTATCACTCCTTGTCCCAATCTCATCGCTGGTTCTAATCAAACCCTCTCACACCGGCAGCGTACCCGTGTTCTCTGGGAAAACCAGGTATGGAGGAACTCTAAGGCAAACTTGCGCCACCGGAAAATACTCTTATGTGAACAGCTTTCCTCAACGTATTCGGCTGCAGTCAAGTCCCACAACTGAACCTAGGCATCCGCAACCCAGCCTCCAATGCCCGGAAATCACATTCTGCCAAAGCCTAGGACTTAAGGTGTTCCTCTCCATTGGTGGCGGATATGGAAGGTACTCTGGCTTCTGCTGCTGATGCAAGATATGTAGCCAACTACCTTTGGAACAGTTTACTAGGCGGCACAGGAAATGGCAGAGACAACTTTGCTTCACGTCCCTTTTTGGACGGCATAGAGAGCATGGCACAACTCAATGCTGGGACCCCTTATCTCACGGCGTATAGCAGCCCAAGAAGAGACCTGTTTTGGAAAGCACGTAGGAAAGCAACCGAAGCACAGAGAACATCATCCCTCGATTCCAATTGGATAGGCTATAATCATACGAAGTCATCATGGTGGAATGGAAGATGACAAGAGTTATGTGGGCATCTCTTTTCTATAGAAACATTTTATTATAGATCAGATACGCTAAGTAACAATCTTGATATGGTGTATTCAACAAACCGTCACTTGTGCCAGAGTGTTGAGAATTTAAGGTCGATTTAGAGTCAAGCTGACGTTGTTTATCATTTTGATAACATTGTCCTACTTACGGAAGCAAATTTCATTTCATTATGTCAGGGTTTTCTTCCTTCCTTTGTAAAGAGATTATCGAAACGAGAGGGAATGACCCACTTATAATATCAGATGGTTATGCCTATTAAGAGTTTAATACCAGTGCTTTGGAAGAAAATTATCCACTCTAATATCAAATAGTTATGACTCTCATTTCTCGATGATGATAGCATCATGTATATGGACAAAGTGGAGCAGCACCCCTCGTCTTTTGGTCAACCCCATATGAAAGCAAATCGTTTCATCTTGAACTAGGCACAGAGGGCGTAGCTGTTGTGCTGCTAAACTATATTTTTGGTCAGCAAACAGCACATATGTGCCACTACAGAGTAACAACCGTCCCTATTCAACTAATAAAAGCCACATGTGGTTAATGGGTTTGGCCTTAAGCCAGATCATCTGGTCAAATTTTCAAGCCTATGAGCAACTCCAAACCCCTATAAAAAAAGAAGCAACCACTATCATCATTCATCAACCTCAGCACAAATGGCCACGTCTTCTATTCTCTCATTCCTTGTCCTAATCTCATTTCTGGTCCTAATCCAACCCTCTCACGGTGGTGGCATAGCCATCTACTGGGGCCAAAACGGGAACGAAGGTACCCTAAAACAAACCTGCGCCACCGGAAAATACAAGTACGTGAACATAGCCTTCCTCAACGTATTCGGCAGCGGCCAAACACCACAAATCAACCTAGCAGGCCACTGCAACCCAGTCTCAAATGGTTGCGCCACCGTCGGCCCCGAAGTCACATTCTGTCAGAGCCTAGGAGTCAAGGTGTTCCTCTCCCTCGGCGGCGGAATCGGAAACTACTCTCTATCTTCTGTTTCTGACGCAAAATATGTAGCCAATTATCTATGGAACAGTTTCCTGGGGGGAAAAGGAAACGGCAGAGACAAGTCAACTACTACACGTCCCTTCGGCGACGCCGTTTTGGATGGGATAGATTTCGACATAGAGCAAGGTGCAAATCCATATTGGGATGACCTTGCACGTTATCTCAAGGCGTATAGCAAACCAAGAAGAGCTGTGTACTTAGCTGCAGCTCCTCAGTGTCCATTTCCCGATGCGTTCGTCGGCGGTGCGATTAGTACAGGGCTTTTCGACTATGTTTGGGTTCAGTTCTACAACAATCCTCCATGCCAGTATAGCTCAGGTAACACTGACAATATTCTAAACTCGTGGAATAAATGGACTACGTCTATACAAGCAGGGAAGATATTCCTGGGGTTGCCGGCGGCTCCAGCGGCGGCTGGAAGTGGGTTCATTCCGGCTACGGTGCTGAATTCTAAGATACTTCCGGTGATAAAGAAGTCGTCGAAGTATGGTGGAGTGATGTTGTGGTCAAAGTATTATGATGATCAAAGTGGTTATAGTTCCTCCATTATCAAAAATGTATGACTTTTAATTAGTTCCTAAATAATGAGGATGAATAAATAAATTGGACGCTCTTATCTTTCCAATATGCTTCTTTTTTGTCAAAGTCAATGTTTTTTTTTGTTTTTTTGTGTTAGATGAGATGATCAACATCTTACACCCGGGCGGTTGCCAGAAGTCAGCATGGGCTTCTGGTTTGGTTGTCATAAACAATGAGAAAGTCAACATTAAGACGGCAATTAATAATTGATAATTTGGTGTGTATTCATACATCTGTGTATAGTAGAGCTTTACCTTGAAGATTTCTCAAACAAATCAAGTAAGAATATATGCACATAGGAACACAATCACAGAGAACTGGATCAATGTTGAGATTACCTTTCACCTTATCTCAAGGCGTATAGCAAAAGCTCCTCAATCCATTTCCTAATGCTTTTGTCGGGATAATTAGTGGAGGGCTTTTCGACTATGTTTGTGTTTAGTTCCACAACAAGGGAATCCTTCATGATGCTAGTTAACTCAAATGAAAACATATAGTAAGAAAAAGCAAATTAAATTTCTATTAATTGTGATTTCCATTAATTGTATCTATATAAATTTGCATAGTGGAATAAATTAAGAAAATTTAAAATAAATTAAAAGACTTAAATGAAAAAAAAAGGTTGAAATAGAAACTAATAAATAAATAAAATAAAATAAAATAAAAACAAGAAATTTCGAAAATATTATTTTGCAACTAAAGGCAACGCTATGCTTCAAAAAGTTGCAACTAAAGGCACTCGTTTTGTTTAGGATGTGGATTTGTAGGATTTTGAGACTGATGGAATTTGGTTTTGTACTTTTTAGGCCTTGGACAAAATTAGAGTCGAGAGCCTTACAGATAAGAACAAGCTTGATGCTCAACCGGAGCTTTTCATCAGGCTCGTCCCTGATAAGACCAACAATACCCTCTCCATCATTGATAGCGGTATCGGCATGACCAAAGCTGGTAACTACAAAATTCAGATTTCTTTGAGTAATAACTTTCATCCTGCTGTTCTGTGTTTTACTAAGAAAATCCAAGTATTTGGTTACAAAAGATCATTAGCTGTTAGTTGTGTTGTAATCTCCTGTTGAAATTTTCCATTAACTATTTAAACAAGAGAGTTATGATTTGTGAAGTCTGTTGTTGAAATTGTCTATCAAATGATTAATCAAGAATAACTATATTTGATGATATAAGACGTAAACAATTATCTAACTGTACAAACTAAATAACCTAGCTTTTGCGATTTATGAAGGTCATTGGGGGTTCGACCTAATTCAAATATACTCATGTATATGTAGATTTGGTGAACAACTTGGGCACAAGGTCGGGGACCAAGGAGTTAATGGAGGCATTGGCATCCGGAGCGTCTGATGTAAGCATGATTGGAAAGTTTGGTGTTGGCTTTTACTCGGCATATCTTGTTGCGGAGAAGGTCATTGTGACTACAAAGCACAATGACGATGAACAATACATTTGGGAATCCCATGCTGGTGGTTCCTTCACCGTGACAAGGGATGTCAATGGTGAGCAGCTTGGAAGGGGAAACAAGATTACCCTCTTTCTCAAGGAGGACCAGGTGAATATCTAAACCAATTTGTGGACGATGGTTCCATATGTTTGAATGGTTTACTGATTGATTATTTGTTATGTTGTGGAACAGTTGGAATACTTGGAAGAGATGAGGATCAAAGACCTAGTGAAGAAGCATTCCGAATTCATCAGCTATCCCATCTACTTGTGGATTGAGGTCGAGGAAGCCAAGAAGGAAGAGGAAGGAGCTAGTGGGGAAGTTGACGAGGATAAGGAGAAAGAATAACAAGAGGATTAAGGAAGTTTCTCACGAATGGGAACTCATCAACAAGCAGAAACCCATCTGGCTGCGCAAGCCGGAGGAGATTACCAAGGATGAGTATGCTTTATTCTACAAGAGCTTGACCTATGATTGGGAGGACTACCTTGCAGTGAAGCATTTCTCTGTTGAAGGCCAGCTGACTTCTAGTTGACCTGCAATGTTTCATGAATTTATTTCCTGATTTGAGGAAATCAAATGCCAGTTTATTGTGGTGCACACAAAACAAAGTTGAGTCCAAATTTTCAAGACACGGGATTTGAACTAATTTTAAGAATGGGTTGCTCAAACAAACCAATTAAGCAAATAGGCAATTAAGTAAGAGTGTTACTGTGTTAGACGTTTAATTCCAAACAAACATTCACTCATTGTGCTGCTAAAACATTATCACAATAAACTAAAAGGGGAAACAATAGGAGTAAAAAAATATAGCACATAGGAAAACAACCAAAGCACGGAGAACATCATCCGTGGATTCCAATGGAAATGCTATAATCTTCGTGGTGCATGGGCAGATAACAAAGTTATGTAGGCATCTCCTATCTCTGTAATCTAGACTTTGCGCACTTGAATATTGTGAGTGGACTGGAGCCGCCAAATGGGCTGTCTGCCACTCTGAACGAGTGCAACCTCTTCTCCTGCCTTTACCATTCCTTGATTCTGTATATAACATAAAAAGAAAATGAATAATGTGGTGTGGATCAATCAAACAGTTGACATGTAATCCATTTGTAAGGGCTTTTAGATGGTTGGCATTGCTAGGTTAGTTCAAAACTACAGCATTGGCCTTGGCTAAAAGTAAAAAGTGTCTGCCAAGAATGACCCTAATATGAACATGCCCACTTGATAAACCCCAAAAGGTAGTACAAAGTTATTAACAAATACCAAGTTATAGTTTATGGCAAACGTATATCTAATCAATGTTCCATCTAAACCTTACCTGCAGTACGGCCAAGGCATTAGTGAAGCTTTTTTCAGCATCATCTGCAAACTCCATGTGTATGGGACATACACCTTCATACAGAGCCAGTCTCTGTTGTATCCTCTTACTGCATGGTCATCAAAGTACAGGTATTGTGATTAAGTCAAATATCAAATTCATATTCCTAACTACAGTAACGTATATGACAATATCACAAACAATGCCTTTTTGACGAATAACATAAAACTCACTCGTTTGTAAAAGCAAATATTGTCCCAGAAGGACGAAAATGGCTCAATAGAATAGCCATGAAACCAGATCTAGTGAACACGACGATTGAGGTTCCAAGAGTATTGGACATCATGGTTGCATGGTAAGCAAACATCTCGCTCATATGATTCTACAGTAATGAGAACAAATATATAAATATAAAAAAAGAAGAAGTTCAGATGGAGGACACTGCAGATAAAAAGCTGAATGATGACATATATGTTGCCTAACCTTAAAAGCTTTGCCAAGATTGGCCGGCATTTGGCCACCTGTGACGGTTGCCTCTGTCCGCAGAGCAACAGTGTGCATAACTTTCACGGCTTTCAGCGGATACCTGCATGGATATGAAACCTGTATTGAATATCCCACACTCTAAAAATTACACTGTAATCCAAACCTTCCCCCTTAAGCATAATTCCCCAAGTCACGACAACTTACTTTCCATTAGCAGTTTCTCCCGACAGCATAACTGCATCAGCACCCTCCCGGACAGCAATGGCAATGTCTGATACCTCAGCTCTGGTTGGGGTTGGGTGAACAATCATGCTCTCAAGCATATTTGTTGCAACAATAACAGCCTTCCCCATGCTACGGCATAGCCTGATTATCTCTTCCTGCATTATGAGATAAAAAGTGGAGTTAAGGATGTAACATTCTATATCAACTTATTGCTATTATCAACCATATTTGTTCGCCATATGTTTGTCGTTAACTACCTGCAGAAGTGGGACCTCTTCAACAGGGAGTTCTGCACCTAGATCTCCTCTTGCAACCATGGCCTAAAGTAGACGAGCATATGGTTAGATAAATCAGGTAAGTAAAGTGTCTATAACCGGGATCTATAAGTTAACTTGCTAACTATACTTATAGTTTTGCTCAAATTATATTCTATATGTAAGAGACAACGTCGGTTGATAATAGCAATAAGTTGATATAGAATGTTACATCCTTAACTCCACTTTTTATCTCATAATGCAGGCCTGCATTATGAGATAAAAAGTGGAGTTAAGGATGTAACATTCTATATCAACTTATTGCTATTATCAACCATATTTGTTTGCCATATGTTTGTCGTTAACTACCTGCAGAAGTGGGACCTCTTCAACAGGGAGTTCTGCACCTAGATCTCCTCTTGCAACCATGGCCTAAAGTAGACGAGCATATGTTAGATAAATCAGGTAAGTAAAGTGTCTATAACCGGGATCTATAAGTAAACTTGCTAACTATACTTATAGTTTTGCTCAAATTATATTCTATATGTAAGAGACAACGTTGATAATTTATTGATCCAAGTCTATAATGTTGTTCTTAATAAATCAGGATCCAGGACAACTAGCTTGCAAATAGTTTTCTGTGCAGGAAGTTTATACCCCATCAGATGCTGTGATAATCGAATGCAAATTTGGGATCGAGTCTGCACTTTCAATTTTTACAATAACATGTATATCCGCATTACAGCCTGCAACATTAAATGAAACATACAATTATTTGTAATAATTAAGTAAAGACTAAGCTATTCAACTGTATTTTTTGAATGTATGATAATAATGTTGGAATAATTACTTCGCAGATAATTCTTCAATTCATGAACAACTTCTGCATCTTTAACAAACGAAACTGCATAGAAGTCAACTTTATTATCCACTCCAAATTTGATATCTTCCCAATCTTTCTCTGCAACAAATTAGTTTAGACAAAGGAAGTCTGTTAGCAAAATAGATAACTCCTGAACTTGCAAACTCTTAATAAATAAAAGGAAATAAACATATTATAGAAATATAAAGGAATGAGTTAGGAACCGAACCAGTGATAGAAGCCAATGTTGCACTTTTCCCTCGCACATTCAAGTGCCGCCTAGACTTAAGTTCTCCTCCATCGACAACTTCACATTTCACTGAGTCTGCTGTCTTGGACTTCACCAAAAATGACATCATACCACCTATAGAACAAGTCATGAATCAGTACTCAGAATGCAACCATGAACTTAAATGTTTAACAGAAAACTATGATTTTGCATACCATCAACCAGAAGCATGTCACCCACTTCCACATCATTAACAAAATCATCATAGTTCACACTAACACACTCTGCTGTTCCAACCCCTCTCTGAATTGTAAAAGTAAATTCCTGCCCAGGGGCCAAATTAATTGGCTGGGGCAGGTCACCACTCCTAACCTCAGGGCCCTGATACATAACAACACATTTCTTAGTGGAACAGCCCCAATAATTTCAAAAAGTAACACTTAATATGTTCAGTATAACCTAATAACAAAACAATACGCGAAAGTTCACCTTGGTATCAAGCATGATTGCAATGACATTGTCCTTGGATTGCTCATTATATTCCTTAACCAAGTCGATAACCTTCTGATGAGACGCATGATCTCCATGGGACATATTCATCCGCGCAACATTCATCCCCGCCTCAGCCAACTTCCAGATCATTTCGCGAGTGTTGGTGGAAGGACCAATTGTGCACACAATCTTGGTCTTACGTCTCACTGTTGGCTTTGACCACATCCCCACTGAAGTGTTCCCATATTGCTGAATCGTCTGTAATTGCTGGAATTGCTCCTTTATCTGACCAAATAACAGAAATCTAATAAGCTATACATCCTATATCGCATTCACATTCAGCTCGAACAAGCTTAACATCTAGAGACCAGCTTATCCACTATCAATTTACCATTCCAAAACAAGAATTCACCCCTTTCCTCGGTTCTAACGCCACAATAAGAAACTAAGTTTAATTCCCTTCACTAATTACAGAGCTAAGAAGACAAAGCTATACATCCTAATTTGCATTCACATTTGGCTCGAACAAGCTTAACATCTACAGCTTATCTAATATAAATTCACCATTCAAAAACAAAAATTCACTTTTAAGTTTCAATTAGAGAGCTAAAAAGAGACTAGGGATTGAATAGCAGACGAACCTTGGGCAAGTCCTCGGGCGACATCGGAACGACCTCGGTCTGTAACGGCCCCTTGGCGGCGATCTCAGACCTCATCCTTCTGCTGCCGACCACTTTCCGGCTGGTGCTCTTCTTCTCCTCATTCGCCAGAACTCTGGAAGCGAAGCTCGGAGGCTTGAGCTTATCGGAGCTCCGTCCCTGGGCGGATCCGGACCCGGGGCACAGGATCGAGCTCTGAATCGCTCTCATAGCCACCACCTGAGCCATTTTTCTCGGTTTGGAAAAAAGTGTGAAAGGTATGGAGGTTTTGGAGAGAATGAGTGGAGTTAAAAAGCGAGGGGTGGTGTTGTAGAAGTCGCCGGAGAAAACTAGGCGGAGGTTTTGAGGGGGGCGGAGAGTGAGAGCGGTTTGGGGGGGCTTTGGTCGTATCGAAGAAAAATGGAAATGTAGCGCTAAAGAAGA
This sequence comes from Rosa multiflora, assembly GCA_002564525.1. NCBI lineage: Eukaryota > Viridiplantae > Streptophyta > Magnoliopsida > Rosales > Rosaceae > Rosa > Rosa multiflora. The sequence goes on along the minus strand of BDJD01012944.1, from coordinate 30,569 downwards.
GATCTTTGGGACCCGTGACGGGGACGAGAAGCTGTCTCCTACTTGGCAATTTTTGGTTCAACCCTAATTTTTGAAGGAAGGATCAACTGTTTAACCGATGGTAACTACTGAAATATTTGAATACGGAATGATATATAGCACCGACGTAGATTTGTACCGATAGAAACATTAAGTGTGGATTTTTTCTTCTTCTTGTACTTCGGATTGCTGGATCACTTATATTGGCGGTGCAATGGATAAATAGGAATGAGAGATCAATTCTAAAGCTAAAGAGTTAGTTATGTTGGTAAATTAATTGTCTATATTACGGTGATCAGAGTTACAATTTTATAGCGTTTTAACATTTATTTTTATTTTTTAAAATGTGTTTGTCGTGTGAACAAGTTTCGATAAAGTGTTATGATGATTCGAGTTCGTGATATTACGGTGGTGTGTTTAATTTGGAGTTGTTGCTAACTTATACTTAGATAAAATCTAAAATTAGCCACATACTTATTGTAGTAAATGTAAATGACTATGAATATCCATGAGTAAATATGATTTTCTCAAATTTAAACTACAAATTTTTTGAAAAGTAAAAAACTTTATTTTTAGTCGAAAATTGATGTTTGTCAATTGTATTTAGAATTTGACTAAATTTGTGTGTGACACATGTTAAGACACACGTTTTTTTTTTTCATGAAAAATTAATTTTCTTCAATATTTTGATTTTATTAATAAATGGAAAAAAAAAGAAAAAAGGAAAATGCAAAATACTTAAGCTACTCCAGCAGTAGCAGATCCTAAACCACCAGAAGAGCGCGGGAAATTCATATCTATATTGGCGCCACTACGTGTACCCCTAAACACCAAACCCTCTCTCTCTCAGATCTAATCGCCTCCCCCTAAATCCCTCATCTCTCTCACTCTATTCGCAAATTCCTGAACCCTAATCTCCAACAAGATATGGATTTGCAAGGCTTATCGGTGATCTGCAACGGCCTCGGAATCGCCCTGGACGACGACGACGGAAACCGGATCGGTTACAGGAAGCACAAGTACTGCTTAGGTACGTTACCGATCTCTCCGATTACTCCCCGATTACTCTCCGATTATCAATACTATGGAGTTCTCTAAGATTAAAGTGCCGATTGCATCAGATTATTAGGGATTGTTTTTCTGAAATGAAATTTGATCTTCAGTTTTACTGTAATTGATTGTGCCTATTGATGTTTTAGTTACCGCTGCGAAGTTAATCTGCTGCTCTATGTATAGTTAAGAGTTGCATTTCTGTGATTGAGTGATAGTAATTTGGCTTATTCTGCATTCTGGCTCAAATTGACGAGGAAGTGGATTGGGTTGAGTGAATACTGAAGTTTCGATTTCTGTTATGTTGACAGATAATTTGAAGGATTTGCTGAGGTTCTTGAGGCGCGATGATCCGCAGAACCGGGATGTTTTCAAGGAAGTATGCAAGTGGAATATTGTATCCAAGGATCTGATACCTATTATTGAGCACTGCCAAGATGATCGTAGCTTGGTTTTAAATGCAGGCAAGTTCTTGTAATGTGATTACCGCGTGAAGTTACTTCCGAATGGCATTGTTTAATTATTCATTTGCTTTGAATTTGCAGTGAAGGTTCTGGTGTTCCTGACTATGCCAGTGGAGCCTACATCAAATGACATTTTACAACAAATTGAATTTCTATGGGAATTGAAGTCTTCAATTACGTCTAGTGACATTGTTGCTGTTATAGTTTCACTTCTGGAAAGTCCACTTGAAAATCTGGAAAGGTGAGGAAAAATTATACGTGTTTCTTATTTGGTATCATTGGTTCACTGGAAAGTTGATCAATACTATGCTACACAGTGATGTGTTCACAGAGGACGACTGGAAATTGGTGCAGCTGGTACTTACTTTATTCCGAAACATTTTAGCCATTCAAGACATTTCATTGCAGCAGAAGTCTGGGGGTACTGCCAGTCAATTCCTATCACGCAGAGATAGCTTTCTGGAACTTTTGTTTCGTGAAAATGTGATGGACTTGGTTTTAGCCATAACACAGCATATTGGTGATCATCGTAGTTATCTCTCTCATGATAACTTGCTTCTATTGGAAATTTTCCATTATACATTTATAGGGCAAGAGCCAGAGTTGATTGCAAATGCATATTCAAAAGGTGCTAAGGTTGGTGTCCTTTCATATCTTTCTTATAAGTATATTTCTTGGTAGCTAGCATCAAAAGTGTAAATAAAGGTGATATGATTAATTTTTCTTTCTTAAAAAGGTTTGATGTGTGACATAGAGCCACAGGAACCAAGTTTTTTTCTTCTTTGTTAATGAAAATAGTGTAACAAGTGCAAATTGAATTAACATTTTTCCTTTTCTTTCTTTATATTCCTAACTAGTTAGGACTTAGGCAATAGGTAATTGCTGCTTTCTGATATTCTAGTTATGACCTGTCTTCCTAGGTGGAAGAAGATACTATAGATTCTGTAAATAGTCTCAAGTCTATTATGGAGGAAGAGAAAGAGAAAAAGAGACTAAAAGTTAGTCGTCATTCCAATTTTGGCGGGACATTTATTCGGCTTACCATGGTAGGTAGTTTCACTAAGGGCTGATGTTAAGCTAGAGTTTTTATTTTATTCTTCTTTAATGCCAGCTATGCCTTGGCAGGATGGTTCTAAGGAAGTTGTCAAGGGAAGACCTACTTCTGGTTCTTGTAATACCCTACAGAAATCACAAAATCGTCGAGGTCCAATAAAAAAGATTGCTTGGGATCATGGGATATTACCTTCAACAGAGGATAAGATTTTGGAATTGCTTCATGATTTTGTTAACCAGTTTTTATCAGGGGGTTACAATGGTATGTCTTTCTTAAATTTGGGTTCTATTACATGTTTTTGTTACTTAGTCTAGATCTATTGTCATGCTATTGTATTTTGACTAATTTATCCACTTGTATCAGTTTTAATGCAGTCAATTCGTCAGGCTATTGAAAAGGAACACCACTCAATCCAGAAGAGTGATGTCATTATCTTCTTTCAGGTTGCTCAGTTTGTTTCTTCTTTCCAATATCACAGGCATTCAATTTCTAAGGTGAGATATGATATCTAAGATGATTTTTTTAGGTTATTTCTAAATGGCCACTGTCTTTACCTTATTGGTTGTCATGAGTGCACAATATTCTCCAATGGTCTTGACTGAAAATGGGGTTTATTGTAACCAACAAAAGGATTTTCAAACTCCTTCCATTTTATGGGGATACTCCCAAGGTTCTTATCTATTTATAAATGCTTGTAGTTTAATTTTCGCAAGAACATATAGCATAATAAAGATGAAGATGTGACGGCCCTTTTAATTTTTCACCTGTATCTTCTATGCTGTAACAGCCAAGCCTGAGAGCTGAAGCAGACACAATTGAAGTTCCCGCAGGTAAAGAGGCTGATAGAACATTCTTTAGAGGTGATATATGTGGACCCATTGCAACCTCAATGAATGAGTCGATGTTCCAACTAGTCATTTCAAAGTGGCGTTTTGCATTCGATGGGTTGAAGGAAACACATGACTACAAGTTTCTGTCTGCAGCTGGTTCTCTTATGAAAGACATGGTGGGCACACTCTTTCACTAGCTTTGATGTTATAGGCATATTCTTTGGTCAGCTTAATAAATGAATGCTTTGATATTTAAAATTCACCAATCAGTAACACTTATGGTTGCCTAAGTTATATGTGCCTGCACATTGAATTAGTCTTGTTTATTAATTTACATTACATTTCACCTGATTAACAACTTCAATATCTTACATTTGTTTCCTCAATGTCTTGAAATAACATAAAGCCAAACATATGGGAAGCATAGTTTAACACTCTTTGCATGCAAACTTTTTGTCATTGATGTAGTAAATTGACCCTTTGTTTCAAACTGCTGTTGCTACCTTGTACCAATTACTAAAGGGATATTGGTGTACATGATGGAGAAACAAAATGAACTTTAAAAGGACAAATTGCAGTTTGAGGTCCATTTGAATGACAAATTTTAAATTGCCACTCTAAAGCTTCTATGGAATTAATTGACACATGAAATCAGGCGGGCCTATAACTGTTCTATGATTATGCCCTGCAATATCCTTCTTAACCAGCTTTTCTTGCTTGCAGATTCGCATGCTAGATTTGGTGCTTAAGTTATTGCCAGAAGACTCCAAGGAGCCTCAAACAGCTCGCATACTTCTGTACAAGTTATTTTATGATCAGACCGAGGAGGGGATGACCCATTTTCTCTTAGGGTTGCTGAAATCATTTGACACTCACAAACAACCAAGAAGGTGATTTTCCTTTCACATCAACTACAACACTTTTTTGTTTTCATGGTTGTTGCTTGTTTGGCATTAGTTTAGGAATCCCAGTTTAAAAAGGGGAGATGATTCAGCTTTCTGTAGAGCATCATGTTGACTGATCAGTCTGATCTGATCATCAAGATCAAAGCAATACTCGCCTTTAACGTTAATGTACTAAAGTTAAAATACAGACTAGTGAAATGATTTAAGATCCATTTTGGTCTTGATTGAGAACTTCTTCTAAAACTAATTTCAGTTTCTGACCTAAATGTTGTTGCCATCTTCACAAGTGTTCCTTATCAGTGATCTTGCAGATCTGGTAGAGATGGTTTATAAAGTTTTACGGCTCATGGAAAACCTTCAAGCATCTGGAACATTGAGGGTATGTCACATTGATAATTTTGGATGGGGAATATTTTGTTTTTATATTACTTGAATGTCATTTTGAATTGTGAGGTTAGATATAATTATTATAGAGATATGTTCTGTTCATATTTCCTTGATTGGAACCAGAAAGTCTGCCATAGTCTTTCAAATCAGATATTTGTAAAAGCATATGTATATGCTTTGTCTTTAGTAATCCAACTATCATATCTGTCCTCTATAATTTGTCTGAAAATTACTAAATATTCCGCATTTGAACTTTTCTTTTTTCTATCATCTGAAATTTTTTAATGATTTATGGTTTATGTATTATTGATACTCAATTTAAGGATATGGTATGAACTTTTATTGTATCCTTAGTTCCTTACTGAAGCTATTTTTCTTTCGTGGTTAAGGTTTCTAAGAAGTCAAGGCAGGGGAGGAAGAGGAGAAAACTGAGTGAAAAGGAAACAGAAAATAAGCTCTCAGGGGAGCATGATATGGTTCAGAAAGAGACTGACATCTCCAATGGTGAACAATTAACAGATAAGAGTGTAACCGAGAAAAGAAGCCTAGACACAAGTTCTAATGAGAAACAAGACATCAGCATCCCTGGCCAACCTGATGAAGGCAAAAACTCTTTGTTGGAGACAGAAAACTGCTCGGGCAGTCAGGCACAGTTAGATCACAAAAATTCTGGTGATGCAAATGGTGATCTTTGTTATAGTACAGGTGACTCTTCTGGTGATGAGCAAGTAGCTGCAACTACTGAAGTCGATTTTAAGGTGTCAAGTTTGGTTTCTGCTTTTTCAAACAACAGCATCATCCAGAAATTGTGTTGGTTGCTTAAGTTCTATAAGAGTAACTTGACCAGAACAAACCACTACATAGTATGCATGTTGAGAAGGATCAGTGAAGACCTGGAGCTCTCTCCAATGCTGTATCAGGTCAAACTTGAACATACTCATTTTTAGACAAATTTTGGTAGCCATTTACAGTTCTTTCCCCGTCTCATTTTTTTCTTTTTTCTTTTCCAGTTATCACTCCTCACTATATTCTATGATATCCTAGCTGAGCAGAATTCATCTCCTTGCAACGAATATGAAAACATTGTTGGTTTCTTGAAAAGTTTGGTCAGGAAAATGCTAAAAAAAATGAAACATCAACCCTTACTTTTTGTGGAAATTCTCTTCTGGAAGACTCGCAAAGAGTGTCATTACATTAATGCTGAATATTTATTGCATGAGCTTGGCCAATTGAGGAATGAAAGTAGAAACTGGGGAGATACTTTAGAGGATGGAGATATGGGTCGATCGATGGACAAGGGATGGACAGCTAGAAGTCTAGCAGATGCACTTGGTGAAGATGAAGCTGATGTTGTGCTCGACTTTGGACATAACAAGTAAGAGATGCTTCTAAAACCAGAATATTTTGTCATCATTATGTTTTGATGCTACCAGTTTTCTACTAAATTGGAAATATTGGTCGGTGTAAAAATTATTAATTAAGTTAATGATTTATAATGTCTGGCCTTGCTGGAAAGTGGTGGAGGGTTTATTTTTCTTATTCATATCTTACTTTACTGGTTTACCCTGTTGCCAAAAGTAAGAAGGCAAAGAAAGAGAGAACTTTTGTAAGTAAATAAAGATATGCTCATTTCTTTTCCTTTGCTTTTTCCCTTTCTCTTCAGCAATGAAGAAAATCTTGGAAAAGTGAAAGGTGATGCTGCATCTGCTTCAGATAATGAGATTGATGAAAGGTAAATCATGACCAGTACCTTCCTCATACTTACAACTCCTAATGAGCAGTATTATGCTATTATTAAAAGAATATTGTACTTAGGTAGTTAGATTTTCTTGTATTGAAACCTTGGTGCATTTGGCTATTGCAGCGGGGGCCAGTCCATGAAAACTGAAACTCGAAGGGGTCCTCTAAAAAAGAAAAGACTAGTTATTGGGGAGGAACAAGAGATGAAAATTAAGGATCTGTATGAGAAGTATGTTGCTCTGATCCAACTCTTTTATTATGAAAAACCTTTTTTTATTTCTTTTTCTTTTTCTTTCTTGAGCCTTAAACATATGTAGTGGCTATGATGAGTGTTTTACCACAATTTTGAGTTGTGCTTATACAGTTCAATAGCAGTGTAGCCCTACTTAATTTATCATCCACCTTACTGAATTTCCTTAAAAATATGGCCAATTTAGATTCAAGGAGAACCACAATTGTAGTCACCTAATTGCTGAAGTTCTTGATCCTGATGGGAAAATTTCATCAACTCAAATTTCCAACAAGCTTAAACAGCTTGGACTCAAAGTTGCACGAAGGAGAAGATTACGCCATGGACAGGAATCTGTTTCTGCTGAGCCTAGTCAAACTGATGGAGCTGGAGAAGTAGAGGAAACAGTTATTACTCATCATGAATCAAAAACTCGGCCTTTGTAAGTACATTTTAATTTCTGAGTATTACAGTTTGATTACTTTTTACTATACTCTAAAGTTTTAGATGCAGTAGTGAACTCACTGGCGCCATCTTTTAGTTAAATTTTGTTATTCATTTGCTCTTTCATTTGGGAACAAGCTTCATGCTTTCTGTCCTGTGTCGTTGCTGCACTGCTCTTACTGTTGTGTAATTTTAACTTCAAATTTTTATAGGCACACAAGAAAAAGAGTCCGTGGCTTAAGCGAAGAACAGGAAGCTCGAATTAGATCTCTCTATGATCAGTGAGTGTAATTTGGTTGCTTGCTAGACATGATCCCCATTCACTTGACAGGTGTTTTGAAAAAAAAAAAAAAAACCAATGCTGTAGTCCATTATATACTAGTTTATAGTTCTAAAGAAAAGAATTATTCTTTGATCTACCCAGGTTTAAAGACCATAAAAGTTGCAACCACATGATTGCCAATGCAATGGATGGGGATGATAAATTGACTGCTCCTCAAGTTTCTCGTAAACTTAAGCAGCTTGGGTTATGTATTCCTAGGAAGAAGAGGTCTGGAGCTAACATGCCGATGAGGGATCAGGACCTAAATGATTCTGACACAAACGATGCCAATGCCTCTGATGATGAAACGTTGTTATCGTTAATGAACAGGTTATTTCTGTTCCTGTCTGTATGCCAATATTGTTTTCAACTATTAGATTTTATTTCACTGCTAGTAGTTTCTTTAGCTTATGTTGTCATTGTTGGGGCGCTTGGACAGCACCAGCACATGTCAAACTATAATTACTGTCCTAAGATAATTTTTCAACATAAGGAAAACTCATTCGATCAGTTTGGTCTTTAGATCAACTCAGATTAGCCTTTTCAACCATTCATTGCAGACAATCGCCTAATTGAAGTCAACTATTATTCTCTCTTTTCTCTTATAATATAGGCAATCTTTACTTTGCATTACAAAACTGTTTTACATATTATTATATCATTTTTTCTTGTGATTAATCAACGAGAGATTCTTTAAGCTGTTGCAATTTTTAGGAATCATTCCCACTCATTTTTGTGGACGTTTACTTTGGACTTTGGATTATCTCCCGTTGGACTATTGTCATAAAAAGTTTTGAGCGCTCATATGAGTGCTCCCTCTCACAGCTACTCATCAATGCTGTGCATGTGATGTGGTTCTTGTGAGATAGGGTTGTGTATATGCCCCACCCATGAATATTTTCTCCTAGTATTAATAAATACTTCACATACGGTAGTAACTTCTTTCTCTTCTCTGATTCATTGTTGCTTTCTGCACTTACAATGTATAGATGCATAGAAACCTACCGAGTATGACAATACTTATTGAACTTTTAGGGGCAAAAAGGATAATATCAGAATTAGTGAGGTACCAGAACAGATTTCCAGAAGAGAAGTGTCAGAAGAGGAGTCTGATGATGAAATGCTAAGCTCTGTTCTCAGGTAAATCTCTTTTGCCATTAAGTATACGATTCTTATTGTTAAGACAACTATGTCTTTTTATTAATTTGCCTTTTGGATGCAGGAAAGCGAAGGGATCCCTTTCTAAATTAAAGGATCAAAACCTCACAGCCATCTCGATTCAGGGAACAGCAAGAGGAAATGCTTTAGAAAATAAAGTTGAAGAAGCTGTTGTATCTTCTGGCAGGTAATTGAGCTTCATTCAACTTTCTCTAAGTTTTATGCTGAATATATATACCCAAGTCTGGGAAGTGTTTAGTCTGGCCTTTCTGATGTGCTGAAAAATGTACTGGGAAAGGAGGGTGGTACCCAGTCGTAATCTTACTGCAAAAAGGTTATATATATTAACGAAATAGTCGCAGTAATAAGCCTTAATATACAATTGGTGCTTGGTTCCCTTCATTTCACCCACTAATAACTGTATAAAGAATGATTATGATTATGCTTAGCAGTGCTTCAATAACCTTCCTTTCATCTCTTGTTTAGTCTTTTTTAACTCAATGTACATTTCTTCTCAGGGATGTTAACGAGCAATCCTCTGGGTTGGGACATGCCGAAATTCACGATGTAGATACTTTCAATCATGCGAGTCCCAATGGCACTGCACAAGCTGAAGTCACAAGCACCGGCAGTGGTAATCTATTAGATGCTACACCTGTGAAAAATGTAGAGGATTTGGAACATCAGAAAATCGGCATTGACTTGGAAGATTCAGGGGATGAAGCAACTCATAGTGCATTAATACAGGGTGGTGCGAGTAGAAGGAAGATGAGGATGATGGTGCTCGAAGATGAAGATGATGACTGAGGTCAGGGTTCGCTGTGCTGAAAGGTATGGAAAGGATGGTTTGGTCTCTGCTGGAGTTTTTTTATGTATAGCGTGATATATCGTTGCGTCTCTCCTTGTCTGCAAGTGCTGAAGGAAAAAAGCAATTCATATTTCTTGAAACTGCAATTGAGAGACTATTGTGTAAGGGGACTCACCAGTAAGATAAAATATATACTCATAACGTCACTTATATGACCATCAACAGTTTATTTAAATAATTTTATCCAAATGTGCTGGACTGCTGGTGTGCTAGCTTAAGCCTCAAGAAAACCATAGAAGTTTGATCTCTATATTAGTTCCGCATTAGGAATTGGAAACCAATGTTGTACGAAATACAGCTTCTTGGGATTTATCTCGAAAACAAAATGTTATGAAATTACCTTGAATCATGTATTCATGTTTTCCGGTTTGAATTAGGTTTAAACGTTAATTATATGCATTAGGGTTTTGTTAATTCTGGCCGCTACATGGTGGACACGTGTCCCTATATGTTGCAGACTGACTGTTTTTCGACGAATTTCGTCGAAATTTCCTTGCCAAAACAGACTATAATGAACAATGACTCTTGCCAACGCCTAGACTACTTTCCTTTGTTCTCGAGTCGTAATCTCGACTCCCTGTCCGCACGGCAAAATGATATATAGCTAGCTACCCCTTCAAAGTTTTTAAGTCATTGCCATCTCTTTTGCTTAGTTTCAAGACCATACTTATATTCGTGCCATTCGTAGTTATGAGTGGTGGATCATCCATACATTCTGGTTCTGTGTTGGCTCGGCTTCTATGGCTGGTCATCGTTTCGTCTGCTGCCACCTGTTGTTGTTCCAGTGCTGCTGGGAATATCAGTATTTCGAACGATGTAGTGTTCGGTGTATGGAGAGGGAAAAACACATGCTCTTCTTCAGTTCAAACAAGGGTTGGTGGGTGCCTTCAATGTTCTTGCCTCTTGGGAAAGCAAGGAAGACTGCTGCGAGTGGAGAGGAGTTGCATGCGACAACCAAACAGGTCATGTCATCATGCTAGATCTCTACTATAATTCATCTGATATTAACAGGTTTCCTTTAAGTGGTGAGATTGGTCCCTCAATACTTGAATTGCCATATCTATATATTACTTGGACCTCGGTTCGATCTAATGGTTTTAGTGGAACGATTCCCAAGTTCTTTGGTTCTTTGGGTCGGTTGAGAGTACTCAAACTTGGATACAACCAATTTAGCGGATCCATTCCTCCCCAACTTGGCAATCTATCCAATTTGCATACTCTTGATCTTTCATGGAATTACTTGGTTACCTCTGATAATCTCGAGTGGGTATCTCAGCTTTCTTCCTTGAGATACTTGAACATGTCAGGTCTTAATTTCTCTCGTGCTGTAAATTGGCCCCAATCTATAAGCCAGCTCCCTTCTCTGATATAGAGCTTCAGTTAGATTCATGTGATCTTCCTGATGTTGATATGGCATCACTTTCCTTTATTAATTCTTCGACCTCTCTCCAAGTATTTCATCTCCCTCGTAATTTCCTCATCAGTTCTTCAGTATTTTGTTGGATAGGCAATGTCAGCAAGAACCTTGTTTCCATTGACCTATCTCATAACAGGATTAAAGGTCCTATCCCGGATGCTTTCACAAACATGGATTCTCTGTTATCTCTTGACCTCTCTTATAACAGGATTAAAGGTCCTATCCCGGATGCTTTCACAAACATGGATCCTCTGTTATCTCTTGACCTCTCTTATAATCAACTTGAAGGTGGCATACCGAAATCCTTTCCAAGCCTATGCAGATTGGAAACATTACATTTATTGTCAAACAATTTTTCTGACAGTCTAGAACAATCTATAGGCAACTTGCCTTGTGCACAGGATACCCTTAAGTCACTGTACTTGGGTATTAATCTGTGGTGGGGGTCATTTCCTGATGATCTTACAAGGTTTGTATCCTTGGAAGAATTGGACATTGACAGTGCCACTCTGAGCGGGTCGCTTCCAAAGAGTTTTCGGCAACTATCCCAGCTAACAGCCTTGAGTCTAGGCCATAACTGTTAGGAACGTTGTGGTACGGGGCACCCAATTACAACTGAAGTAGAAACTATGAAAATGAGTGAAGCACAATTGATAGGCAAATCGTAGAAGGATTTTATTAGAGCAAAAGGATACAACAATTTCTCTACTGCAATAAGGAGAGCACAATTGACAACACTCTCTCTCTTATAACAGGAGGAAATACACACTAACAAAGGAAAGACACTTGAGTTTTAGGAGAAATCTCTATTTTCTCTCTAAACTCCACTCCCTCTCTCTCTTTGTTTTCACTCACCACAACATGGGATTACAACTCCATAACACAAGACCTCTATTTATACTAGATAGAGGAGGTTACAACTAGCTTCTTAAAGTCTAAGAAACTTAGCTATGTATGAGTTGTAAATGCAATCTTTACAACTATCATATGTGAAAGTATGCCACAATCTTTGACCTATCAACAGCTTAAGTATGAAGTAAGTCACAATCTTTGGCCTATCAACAACTTAAGCATGAAGTAAGTCACAATCGTTGACTTATCAAAAACACCATGCTTATCAAGAACTTAAGCATGAAGCAAGCCTCCATTTTTGACTAATCAAGAAGATCATGCTTATCAAGAACTTAAGCATGAAGTAAGATGCACAAGTGGCTTTACTTCCACATATCTCCCACTTAAAGTCACTTTTGCGATTCTTCTATCCTTTCTACTTTGCCATGTCCACACTGCTTATGTTTCTGCTAGGCCAATAGAGGATCGACACCAAACTGATCATTCCTAACATAATGCAGCATTTGAGATACCCTTGACATATCTCAGGGTCCTCTTCACAGCATTCCAATGCTCTCTTCCAGGATTCGCCATGTATCGACTAACCGCTCCCACTGCTTGTGCAATGTCTGGTCTTGTGCAAACCATAGCGAACATTAAACTACCCACTGCTGATGCATACGGTACTCGAGACATTTCCATCCTCTCTGCTTCGTTGCTAGGGCTCATACTTGAGGATAACTTGAAATTAATAGGAAGAGGGGTAGAGATTGACTCACAAACTTGCATGTTGATCAGCGACACAAGATTTTCTTTAAGTAGTTTTTCTGAGAGAGCCAAATCTTCCTACTATTTTTGTCTCTGTAAATTTGCATCCCTCGAATCTTGTTTGCTGGTCCCAAGTCCTTCATTTCAAACTCCCTAGCCAACTGTGCCTTCAATTCTTTAATACGATCTTTGTTGGGGCCTGCTACCAACATGTCGTCAACATACAACAGCAGAATAATGAAATCACCATCACCAAATCTCTTCTAGTAAGCACAAGGATATGGACTGAGTCTGTTGTATCCAAGGCTCATGATAAAGGAATCAAATCTCTTATACCAACATCTCGGCGCCTGTTTGAGACCGTACAGAGATTTGTTCAACCTGCAAACCAAGTTCTCTTTCTCTTTTTCTTCAAATCCATCTGGTTGGAGCATGTAAATCTCTTCTTCAAGTTCTCCACGAAGAAACGCAGTTTTCACATCTAATTGCTCTAAGCACAAGTCAAATGTAGCACACATCGCCAGGACTACTCGAATTGTAGTGAGTCGAACAACAGGAGAGAATATTTCGTTGAAGTCAATACCTTCTTTCTGAGCGAACCCTTTCACCACCAATCTAGCACGATACCGCTCCACTTGGTCATTGCCATCTCGTTTGATATTGTAGACCCATTTGTTGTCAATGGCCTTCCTACCTTGTGGTAGCGGAACAAGATCCCATGTCTTGTTTTTATGGAGGGCTTCAATCTCTTCTTGCATTGCTGTCATCCACAAAGAAGCTTCTTGCCCTTTTGTAGCCTTATGGAAAGTTGATGGCTCTCCATCCTCTGTTAGTAGACAGACAGTATGCAACATTTCCTTCCATAATGTATTCTGAGTGCCAAGCTGGTTCTCTTCTTTCCTGAGTTGACCGTCCAACTCGGGGAGTTGCAAACTCAACTTGTTCTTGTTCTTCGTGCTCTAGTGTCGCTTCAGAAGAATCTGGAACTTCTTGTTCTCGTTTATCTTCAACTTGAACTGTAATAGTCTCTGGTTTCTCTTTTGAAGTGCTATCATTTTCTTTTCCTTGTACCTTGTCTTCTATAAATATTACTTCTCTGCTGATTATCAACTTGTGGGCAATGGGATCCCACAGGCGGTACCCCTTAACTCCATCAGCATACCCTAAGAAAATGGATTTTCTGGATTTTGGATCCAATTTTGATGTTTCTTGGGCGTTGTACATAACGTACACAGGACTTCCGAATGTATGTAAGTGAGAATAATCAGCTGGCTTACCAGTCCACATCTCCATTGGCGTCTTCAGATCAATTGCGGTTGATGGTGACCGATTGATCACATAGCAGGCGTTCTTTACTGCTTCTGCCCAAAATGACTTGAATTTTCATGTTTTAATGCTCGGCAACTATGAGACAATTACCCAATCAATGGCTATTAGCGTTTGCCAAGTGGAAGAGAAAGCTACTAGCAAAGGTATTATTAAGAGTACGTTTAAGACTAATTTATTGGAAGCTCTAACCTACAACAGACGGGAGACACCAAACAAGAAACAACAAATTTAAAGTAGGATTATTTAGTATAATGAGGCCTGCTCATGCATAATGCATAACGCCGGCCTTGCACACTCAGTTATATTTGCATTCATAATAAACTGCAACCCAATACTCAACTTATAGATGTAATTAAACATAGATGGATATGATATATAAGCAGCTCTTCAAAGTTCAGAGTCATTGGCATCTCAGCTTTCTCTGGTTCAAGACTATTACATTCATGCCGTTCGTAGTTATGAGTGGTAGATCATCCATACATTCTGGTTCTGTGCTGGCTCGGCTTCTATGGCTGGTCATCGTTTCTTCTGCGGCTATCTGTTTTTGTTGTTCCAGTGCTACTGGGAATATCAGTACTTCGAACGATGTTATTGTTCGGTGCATGGAGAGGGAAAAAAATGCTCTTCTCCAGTTCAAACAAGGGTTGGTGGATGACTCAAATGCTCTAGCCTCTTGGGAAAGCAAGGAAGACTGCTGCGAGTGGAGAGGAGTTGCATGCGACAACAAAACAGGTCATGTCATCATGCTAGATCTCTATTATTATTCATTTGATACTAACCATGCTCGTTTAGGAGGTGAGATTGGTCCCTCACTACTTGAATTGCCATATCTATATTACTTGGATCTGGGTGCTAATTCTCTTAGTGGAATGATTCCCAAGTTCATTGGTTCTTTGAGCCGGTTGAAAGTACTCAAACTTGGATACAACAGTTTTAGCGGATTCATTCCTCCCCAACTTGGCAATCTATCCAATTTGCACACTCTTGATCTTTCACGGAACTCTGTTACTTCTGAAAATCTCGAGTGGGTATCGCAGCTTTCTTCCTTGAGATACTTGAACATGTCATATCTTAATTTCTCTTGTGCTGTAAATTGGCCCCAATCTATAAGCCAGCTCCCTTCTCTGATAGAGCTTCAGTTAATTTCTTGTAATCTTCCTGATGTTGATATGGCATTACTTTCCTTTATTAATTCTTCGACCTCTCTCCAAGTATTTCACCTCCCTCTTAATTTCCTCTTCAGTTCTTCAATATTTTATTGGATAGGTAATGTCAGCAAGAACCTTGTTTCCATTGACCTAATTAATAACACGATTAAAGGTCCTATCCCAGATGTTTTTACAAACATGGATTCTCTGTTATATCTTGACCTCTCTTATAATCAACTTGAAGGTGGCTTACCAAATTCCTTTCGAAGCCTATGCCGATTGGAAGCATTGTATTTATCGTCAAACAATTTTTCTGACAGACTTGAGCAATCTATAGGCAACTTGTCTTGTGCACAGGATACCCTTAAGTCACTCTACTTAGGTGATAATCTGTGGTGGGGGTCATTTCCTGATGATCTTACAAGGTTTGTATCCTTGGAAGAATTGGACATTGCCAATGCCACTATGAGCGGGTCTCTCCCAAAGAGTTTTGGGCAACTTTCCCAGCTAAGAACCTTGCTTCTAGGTCATAACCGGTTAAGTGGCTCATTCCCAGATGTTACAGGTCTTTCATTGTTATCATGGATAGATCTTTCCGATAATCAACTGAATGGCTCTCTACATGACAGTTTAGGTCAACTTTCCAGCCTTACACATTTAATTCTTTCCCTAAATTCTCTGAATGTTGTCTTAACTGAAGCCCACTTCTTGAACCTGTCTAAACTAGAGTTTGTGGATGTTTCTTATAATCCAGCTTTTTCTTTCCACGTGAGCTTAAGTTGGAATCCACCTTTTCAGCTTATAAGTTTAAAGATGGCATCTTGCAAGGTCGGCCCTGCTTTTCCTAGATGGATACATACACAGAGACAACTTCAGGAACTTGATTTGTCTAATGCTGGGATATCAGATTCAATACCTTACGAGTTTTGGGAACTATCTTGCAGCTTATATCGGTTAAATCTCTCTATCAACCAAATCCATGGAAGGTTTCTGAATCTATCATCAATAAGCTGCACCATTCCTTCTATTGACTTGAGTTCTAATCAGTTGTCTGGTGCACTCCCACCATTTCTTGCAAATGTAAGTGCAGAACTGTTGCTCTCCAAAAACATGTTTACAGGAGACCTATCTTCCATATGTTCAACTCAGGCTCCATATTTGTATATACTCGACCTTTCTCATAATCTGCTATCAGGGGAGCTCCCTAATTGTTGGGTACAATTTCAAAAACTAATCGCGTTGAATTTGGCGAACAATAGTTTCTCTGGGAAAATACCAAGCTCATTTGGTTCTTTAAAGTATCTTTATCAATTACAATTACAACGTAACAATTTTTCAGGTGAACTGCCTTCTCTGGAGAACTGTACACTGTTAGGTTCTGTTGACCTCGGATTCAATAACTTATCTGGAAACATACGAGCATGGATAGGCAGCAGCCTTAAAGAGTTGTTGATTCTACAATTAAGGTCAAACCACTTCTCTGGAAGCATTCCCTCAAGTATATGCAGTCTGCCTCTCATTCGTGTTTTGGACCTCTCTCAAAACAATATATCTGGAGTATTGCCACATTGCCTCAACAATTTGACAGCTTTCTCTTCGGTTTCTCAGGAAGTGGATGGTTTGTCATTTTATCCTGATTTTGTTTTACAAATTGTTTGGAAAGGAGCAGAGACAGAGTATGGGGAAAACGTTAGGTATTTGAGGATCATTGACATTTCAAGCAATAAGTTAACTGGGGTGATTCCGGAAAACATAACATATATGCTTGGGTTGCGTTCTCTCAACCTTTCAAGGAACAATTTGACTGGGGTGATTCCTGGAAAGTTTGGTCAGTTGGAGTTGCTAGAAGTTCTTGATTTGTCAAGAAACCACCTATCTGGTAGTATTCCTGATAGTTTTAGGAACTTGCATTCTATAGCTGTCTTGGACTTATCGGTCAACAACTTGTCCGGAAGAATTCCAACGAGCCCCCAACTCATGACTTTTTGTGAATCTTCATTCACTGGAAATGTTGGACTTTACGGGCCGCAGCTAACAACAAAATGCCCGGGAGATAGACCGAGTGAAGATCCAGAAGTCACTGGTGGCACTGAAAGTGGTGAGACTGAAAATGATGGTGATGGTTTCATAACACCAGGGTTTTATGCTGCCATAGGGATTGGATTCTTCATAGGATTTGTGGGAGTCTGCCTTGCTTTACCGCCTGAGACTTCTTGGAGATACGTACAGCAGTGTTTAAGGAAAAGATAAGGAGGGGAGTTCAACTGAAGATTAACGGTAAGCTCTTCATTATTTGTGTTGTTGATTCCTTGCACTTATATTTTTCAAGGTTTCCAAAACAATAAACTAGCTAGCTCCAGAATATCTTGCTTGCTGGATAACATTACTTACTTTGTTTTGAATAATGATAGAAGCTGCTGTCATGTGTGGAGATGAGC
The DNA here is from genome assembly GCA_002564525.1 of Rosa multiflora. Taxonomy (NCBI): domain Eukaryota; kingdom Viridiplantae; phylum Streptophyta; class Magnoliopsida; order Rosales; family Rosaceae; genus Rosa; species Rosa multiflora. The sequence goes on along the minus strand of BDJD01012944.1, from coordinate 13,169 downwards.
TTACTCGAGAACTTGGAAGTTTGATTATTCGGGCCTCTGATGTGGGTGGTTTCAGATCCATGCTGTCTTTGCTTTCTCTTTCAGCAAGTCAAGGTCTCAGATGCTTGTTGGTTTGTATTACTCTTCCGAATAATGGAGAACTGTCTGGGACTATTAAGTGTAGTTGTCTTAGTCCAAGTCTGTACAATAATGAAAGACGTACATGTTCTTTGATATGTATTCCTACTATTTTACCATTAAGGTTTAACTAGCATTTTATTTTAGGATGTTGTTTGAGTGCTTATTGTAATTTGGATTCATGCTTTATTTCCTCCTATTCTAAAGCTCCAACTCCTTATGAATAGTGCTCCGACCAATTAGCCTTTTCATGTTTGTCATATTTACCTTTCCATCCTAGCTTCTTTTCTTATCAGTTCCTACTCGAAGCGGTGGAGTGAGTGGATTAGGACTGAAGAAGAGAGAGATCAAACTTCTGGTAGCGAAGAGAAGGAGATCGACCAAGTGGTGTAGAGTTCATCAGACACTGGACTCTTCATCGATAATCACTGTATATCGAATCCCATTTTCTCAACAACACAGCAAGCAACTCCATGCTGATCGAGTTCTATCATAGTATCTTTTGTTCACTATCGACCTATTGTTTTCTTATTATTGGCTTCTCTATATTGTAAGTAGCCAATTTCTTTGTTCTTCAATTTGAAATCTTTACTTGCTCGATATTTAACCCAGTACCGATTGATTGCTGATAAGTGTTTGTTGCTTGCGCCTGTAATCTCATCTGGGTTTTATCTGTTTTGGGTGTATGGGGCGTTAATTTGGGATTGGGTGTCTGTGATTTTGTTCTCCGTGGTTTGCAAATTTGGTTATTGGGTTTTGCTCTTGATAATTTCTGCACGGAGATTTTCTGTGGATCACCGAAAGGTTGGAACTGGGTTCTTTGTTTGTATGCATTCCTGTATTGTTCTTTGTTTTCCCTAAATGCATGCAATGAAAATGAAATCGCAAAATAGGCAGTCCAAGGCCCTTGAAAATGAAGAAAGGCATAAAATGAAATTAAACATTTTAATGTTATTCTTTACGGTCATTTTCATTGCTAAGACTTGCAGATTTGGTCTTCGCATTGCAGAAAGACTCTGTCGTTATGGACTAAGCAAGTGAGAGTTAGCTCTGGGAATGGGATGCCTCTTGAAGATGGCCATATCTGGAGAAAATATGGGTAGAAGAAAATTCTAGGAGCCAAACATCCCAGGTACATAAAGACTTTCCTTAATCCTATTCTGCTACAATAAGCCATACATCCAATCAGCAGTCTACCGTTCATTCGTGTTTTGGACCTCTCTCAAAACAATATATCTGGAGCATTACCACATTGCCTCAACAATTTGACAGCTTTCTCTTCGGTTTCTCAGGAGGTGGATTATTTGTCATATCCTTCTGATTTTGTTTTACAACTTATTTGGAAAGGAGCAGAGACGGAGTATGGGAAGAACTTTAGGTATTTGAGGAGCATTGACATTTCAAGCAATAATTTAACTGGGGTGATTCCGGAAAACATAACATATATGCTTGGGTTGCGTTCTCTTAACCTTTCAAGAAACAGTTTGACTGGGGTCATTCCTGAAAAGTTTGGTCAAATACCTTTTTAAAAGGCAAAGTATAATACATTAGATAAAATACAGTACTTGCTTACTATGTGTATCTTGAAAACTGACAAACCGTAGCTTTCAAAGGCATACTACAGGATTAAAGGTACTATCCCAGATGTTTTCACAAACATGGATTCTCTATCGACTCTTGACCTCTCTTCTAATCAACTTGAAGGTGGCATACCAAAATCCTTTCGAAGCCTATGCAGATTGGAAAACTTGTATTTATATTCAAACAATTTTTCTGACAGACTTGAACAATCTATAGGCAACTTGTCTTGTGCACAGGATACCCTTAAGTCACTCTACTTGCGTGATAATCTTTGGTGGGGGTCATTTCCTGATGATCTTACAAGGTTTGTATCCTTGGAAGAATTGCACATTGACAATGCCATAATGAGCGGGTCGCTCCCAGAGAGTTTTCGGCAACTTTCCCAGCTCAGAACCTTGAGTCTAGGTCATAACCGGTTGAGTGGCTCATTCCCAGATGTTACAGGTCTTGCGTTGTTATCATCAATAGATCTTTCCTATAATCAACTGAATGGCTCTCTACATGACAGTTTAGGTCAACTTTCCAGCCTTGCGCGAATCGATCTTTCTCGAAATTCTCTGAATGTTGTCTTAACTGAAGCCCACTTCTTGAACCTGTCTAAACTGCAGTATGTGGATGTTTCTTATAATCCAGCTTTTTCTTTCCATGTGAGCTTAAGTTGGAATCCTCCTTTTCAGCTTTATGAGTTAAAGATGGCATCTTGCAAGGTCGGCCCTGCTTTTCCTAAATGGACTCTAACACAGAGAGAACTTTCTACACTTGATTTGTCTAACGCTGGGATATCAGATTCAATACCTGATAATTTTTGGGATCTAGCTTGCAGTTTACCTCTGTTAAATCTCTCTATCAACCAGATCCATGGAAAATTTCCGAATCTATCATCAAGAAACTGCAGCATTCCTTCTATTGACTTGAGGTCTAATCGTTTCTCTGGTGCAGTCCCACCATTTCATACAAATGTAGGCGCAGTGTGGCTCTCCAAAAACAAGTTTTCAGGGGACTTATCTTCCATATGTTCAACTCGGGCTCCAGAATTGCTTATACTCGACCTTTCTGATAATCTGCTATCAGGGGAACTCCCTAATTGTTGGGTTCAATTTCAAGGACTGGTCGCGTTGAATTTGGCGAACAATAGTTTCTCTGGGAAAATACCAAGCTCATTTGGTTCTTTAAAGTCTCTTTATCAATTACAATTACAACGTAACAATTTCTCAGGTGAACTGCCTTCTTTGGAGAACTGTACGGAGTTAGCTTTTGTTGACCTCGGATTCAATAACTTATCTGGAAAGATACAAGCATGGATAGGCAGCAGCCTTAAAAAGTTGTTGGTTCTACAATTAAGGTCAAACCATTTCTCTGGAAGTATTCCCACAAGTATATGCAGTCTACCGTTCATTCGTGTTTTGGACCTCTCTCAAAACAATATATCTGGAGCATTACCACATTGCCTCAACAATTTGACAGCTTTCTCTTCGGTTTCTCAGGAGGTGGATTATTTGTCATATCCTTCTGATTTTGTTTTACAACTTATTTGGAAAGGAGCAGAGACGGAGTATGGGAAGAACTTTAGGTATTTGAGGAGCATTGACATTTCAAGCAATAATTTAACTGGGGTGATTCCGGAAAACATAACATATATGCTTGGGTTGCGTTCTCTTAACCTTTCAAGAAACAGTTTGACTGGGGTCATTCCTGAAAAGTTTGGTCAATTGGAGTTGCTAGAAGTTCTTGATTTGTCAAGAAACCACCTATCTGGTAGTATTCCTGATAGTTTTAGGAACTTGCATTCTATAGCTGTCTTGAATTTATCGATCAACAACTTGTCAGGAAGAATTCCGTCCAGCACCCAACTTCTGACTTTTACTGAATCTTCATTCGCCGGAAATGTTGGACTTTGTGGGCCACAGCTGACAACAAAATGCCGGGGAGATAGATCAAGTGAAGATCCAAAAGTCACTGGTAGCACTGAAAGTGGTGAGAGTGAAAACGATAGTGATGGTTTCATAACACCAGGGTTTTATGTTGGCATAGGGATTGGATTCTTAATAGGATTTGTGGGAGTCTGCCTTACTTTACCCCCTGAGACTTCTTGGAGATACGTGCAGCAGTGTTTAAGGCAAAGATAACGAGGGGAGTTCAACTGAAGATTAACGGTAAGCTCTTCATTATTTCTGATGCTGATTCCTTGTACTAACATTTTTGAAGCTTTTCAATATAATAAACTAGCTCCATATATAATATCCTGCTTGCTGGATAACATTACTTACTTTGTTTTGAATATTGATAGAAGCTGCTGTCATGTGTAGAGATGAGCTTCCTCGAGAACTTGGAAGTTTGATTATCCGGGCCTCTGATGTGGGTGGTTTCAGATCCAGGGTGTCTCTGCTCTCTCTTTCAACAAGTTGAGGTCTCAGATGCTTCTTGGTTTGTATTACTATTCTGAATAATGGAGAACTGTCTGGGGCTCTAAGTGAATACATGTTCTTTGTTATGTATTTCTACTATCTACTATTAAGGTTTAACTAGCATTTTATTTTAGGAGGTTCTGTGAGTGCTTATTGTAATTTGAGTTTCATGCTTTATTTCTTCTTATTGTATTCTATGGTTTCATTGATCAAGACTTAAGAGCATTTGCACTAGCTCATTTCAAAAAAAAATAATAATAAATAAAATTGCATTTTATGAGCTTTGAGTTTGAACAATGCATTCCATCAGCTCAGATTGCAGTATGGACCAACTGACCAAGGGATTAACCACTATTAAACAACTGTTCAATGATTCATGTAAACCTATATAGGAAAATATCTAATTAGTCGAACCTGTTCTTGTTTTAATACATGGCAGCTATGAGCCTATGAGACAAAATTAAATCAAATAGTATTACTTGCATATGAGACATAATATTTATAGAACGTTACTAACTTGCGAGATATGGCTTACGGTGAGAAGGAAAAAACTCAAAGTCGATATATTCGCAGAACGTAACAATTTCTCAGGTGAACTGCCTTCTTTGGAGAACTGTACGGAGTTAGCTTTTGTTGACCTCGGATTCAATAACTTATCTGGAAAGATACAAGCATGGATAGGCAGCAGCCTTAAAAAGTTGTTGGTTCTACAATTAAGGTCAAACCATTTCTCTGGAAGCATTCCCACAAGTATATGCAGTCTACCGTTCATTCGTGTTTTGGACCTCTCTCAAAACAATATATCTGGAGCATTACCACATTGCCTCAACAATTTGACAGCTTTCTCTTCGGTTTCTCAGGAGGTGGATTATTTGTCATATCCTTCTGATTTTGTTTTACAACTTATTTGGAAAGGAGCAGAGACGGAGTATGGGAAGAACTTTAGGTATTTGAGGAGCATTGACATTTCAAGCAATAATTTAACTGGGGTGATTCCGGAAAACATAACATATATGCTTGGGTTGCGTTCTCTTAACCTTTCAAGAAACAGTTTGACTGGGGTCATTCCTGAAAAGTTTGGTCAATTGGAGTTGCTAGAAGTTCTTGATTTGTCAAGAAACCACCTATCTGGTAGTATTCCTGATAGTTTTAGGAACTTGCATTCTATAGCTGTCTTGAATTTATCGATCAACAACTTGTCAGGAAGAATTCCGTCCAGCACCCAACTTCTGACTTTTACTGAATCTTCATTCGCCGGAAATGTTGGACTTTGTGGGCCACAGCTAACAACAAAATGCCGGGGAGATAGATCAAGTGAAGATCCAAAAGTCACTGGTAGCACTGAAAGTGGTGAGAGTGAAAACGATAGTGATGGTTTCATAACACCAGGGTTTTATGTTGGCATAGGGATTGGATTCTTAATAGGATTTGTGGGAGTCTGCCTTACTTTACCCCCTGAGACTTCTTGGAGATACGTGCAGCAGTGTTTAAGGCAAAGATAACGAGGGGAGTTCAACTGAAGATTAACGGTAAGCTCTTCATTATTTCTGATGCTGATTCCTTGTACTAACATTTTTGAAGCTTTTCAATATAATAAACTAGCTCCATATATAATATCCTGCTTGCTGGATAACATTACTTACTTTGTTTTGAATATTGATAGAAGCTGCTGTCATGTGTAGAGATGAGCTTCCTCGAGAACTTGGAAGTTTGATTATCCGGGCCTCTGATGTGGGTGGTTTCAGATCCAGGGTGTCTCTGCTCTCTCTTTCAACAAGTTGAGGTCTCAGATGCTTCTTGGTTTGTATTACTATTCTGAATAATGGAGAACTGTCTGGGGCTCTAAGTGAATACATGTTCTTTGTTATGTATTTCTACTATCTACTATTAAGGTTTAACTAGCATTTTATTTTAGGAGGTTCTCTGAGTGCTTATTGTAATTTGAGTTTCATGCTTTATTTCTTCTTATTGTATTCTATGGTTTCATTGATCAAGACTTAAGAGCATTTGCACTAGCTCATTTCAAAAAAAAATAATAATAAATAAAATTGCATTTTATGAGCTTTGAGTTTGAACAATGCATTCCATCAGCTCAGATTGCAGTATGGACCAACTGACCAAGGGATTAACCACTATTAAACAACTGTTCAATGATTCATGTAAACCTATATAGGAAAATATCTAATTAGTCGAACCTGTTCTTGTTTTAATACATGGCAGCTATGAGCCTATGAGACAAAATTAAATCAAATAGTATTACTTGCATATGAGACATAATATTTATAGAACGTTACTAACTTGCGAGATATGGCTTACGGTGAGAAGGAAAAAACTAAAAGTCGATATATTCGCAGATATTCTTTTTCCATAAGCCAAAACTGAATGGATTCTCGGCTTACGGGGACAGATAGCAAAGGTATTAAGACTAATTTATTCAAATCTCTAACATAAGACATTCAGGAGACACCAAACAAGAAACAACAGATTTATGGTAAGATTATTTATCATATTTATGATGCATAATGCCTTTCACACACTCGTCAAACTTGGATCTGACATATATAATAAACTGCAGTTCAATACACAACTTTCATATGTAATTAAACATGGATGGAAATGATATATAACTAGCTCTTCAAAGTTCAAAGTCATTGGCATCTCAGCGTTCTTAGGTTCAAAACCATACTTATATTCGTGCAGTACGTAGTTATGAGTGGTAGATTATGTCTTGTTTTGACATAATCTTAGAAGCTGCTAGAGTGTGGGGAAAGGATCTTACTCGAGAGCTTGAAGTCCGAGCAGGCTCTAATGCGGGAGGTTTCAGTTTTTTGAAGTCAGGGTTTCTGAGGCTTGTTTGTTGTCTATGGTTCTGTATAATGGAGGCCTATTTTGGTTATCTATGTATCAAGAATCAAGATCAATGATAATGGCACCTCTGCAGGTCCTCAAATATTCCATGCTACTAATAATCTACTGAAAAACATGTTTATTTTAATTTAATTCTACCGTGGTTGAACAACATTATATAATTTTCTAGACTCAACAAACATTCCAACAGCTCAGACTATCATAAAGGCAAAGGCAATAATCACCAAGTCAAAGAATGGCTATGCTTTATTCAGTTATTTAAACAAGCATGAGAATACAGATGAGTGAGATGACTAAAACTGAACCTGTTCAGAGGAACCAGTAAGGAACCTCTTTCAACCTCAAGCACACCAAGAACAAAGAGACAGACTTTGATTCTGTTACTCGGACGGAGTCATCCTGTCAGAAAATTTGGCCAAGTCACAAGCATATATTAGCTGATCAAAGAGTTATTTCTTCAATTTGTATGTCTCCCAAATCTGGTGAGACAATAGTCAACATGTTTTTAAATATCCCAAGTTGATCTTCTGGAACTTTCAGGCATATGAACTTTTCCAAAATGGAGTTTTATTGCACCCGAAAAAGACAAGAAAAAGAAGAAGAAAAAAAACAACTCTTATCCGGCAAAATCATGATGCTCCTCAGCTTATTCTGTAATCTTTTTTCTTTGAGATAAATAATGCAGTAAGGCAAGCACATTAAAATGTCGTTGAAAAATAACAACGATCATAAAGTTCCATAAAATGAATTTCTTGCAGGCAATAAAATGCGAAGAACAAATTTTTATACCTTGTGGACTGAAGAGGGTATTGGATTCCTGTCAAACTATAACTGATTTTTATTCATACATGGAAATGCCCATACTTTCAACAACATTCAGCTCACACTGCCACAATGGCATCAATCACTATGTCAAAGAATCGGTATCCTCTATAAAATAAAACTGTTCAATGATTTACACCCACATAATAATACAATGATCTGAACCTGTAATGGACTCATTCAGCCTCAGGAACATGAAGATATAATCAGAAGCTTTATAATATAGATGTTACTCGGACAGAGTTATCAGCAGATCCTGTTAAGAAAATGGGCAATGTCGGGTGCCAATCTACAGTAGTTATGGCAGCACTATGTGGGAGAGTTCTCAACCCATTTGTAGCATGACCTCTAACCTGAGCCAAGTTAAGAAAACAAAGACTTGAATGAAAACATAAGCATTACCTACAAGCTCAAAATATGGTAATCAGGTAAATCCAAGACCACTTTGACTTCCAAACCATAAACAAGTGCGATCCATATTGGATTGCAAGGTTCAAAATGTTTAGCACACTAGTTGAGTCCATCATACATGAAAAGCTATTATAATAATAGGGAGGAGGGGAAGAGAACAACCTGATAAATGGGTGCTCTTACTGAAGCAGAAGTTACCAACAGTCTCCCCCCATTAGCATCCAAAGCCATTTCATGTCTGCGATCTTTTGAGCTCTCAGGGCCACAGAACCTACAGTATGGAAAAAAGTAATGTTAGTGTATCCTGGTGTAAGCATATATTTTGTTGATGGGATCATAAGACACGTGTGTCACCAATATTCAAGTATTCAACTATTAACATTGTTGTGGCAAAGAATAAAGTTGTTGAAAGTAAATGCACATTGATCATCTAAAATAATCTACATCAATCTAGAGAAGTCTAGAGCAATCAAGAGAAGTCCAAGAGTTGCTAGATTGATCTAGAATTATCAAGTTATCCCAAACTCTTGCTCCTAAAACTAAAGTCCTAAACACATTGTCCTAGCCCACTACTATCAAAAGCTTCCGCACCAAATTACAACAGTGGTATCAAAGCCACAAATTCTAACAAAAGTACCTGCTACAATTCCTTGACCAAAGGACTTGACCTTGGTTTTGCAAGCTCCATTCAAAAATCTGACAGTACAAAAGCAATAAGTGAGTTCAAATAATAAAGGAACAACACTTCAAATACACTGGTTAAACTTCATGCCCAAAATGACTTTTAAAGTCCTTGCCTTTCCATCCACTCCCAAACTGAAAATACTAGTCTCATCAGGCCCAAAAAGAATGGAGCTTATAGCAGAGTCATGTGCAGGCCACCCAGTTATTTGTTGACCCGCAGACATATCTGTGGCTTGTTAAGGAGTTCATTATTATCATATATCTACAGTTCTACACTCATGTAGCGATGCAGGCAACCTCAGCTGTGCAAAAATTAGAGCACCCATGTACTAAGACAAAAAGCATTATCAGCTTAATGCCCTTGCAGAGGGTGCTTCAATCATCTTGGAAAAGTAAATGGAAACCCAGTAATGCAAAGTTGTCTAAAACAGGGATTTCAAATTCATGTAAAATCAATTAACAACCTACTTTCAGATGATTTAAATAAACCCCTAACGTAAGTGTGAGGATACCAAACATGTGAATCATTCCATCAGTTGCAGCGGCTGCTAAGATCTTCCCATTGTGATTGAAACTAAGAGATGTAATTGCAGGTGGATCTTTACCAAGAGGAAGGACTGTCTTCATGAAACCCATAAGGTTAACAAGGCCTATAAATATAGGGGAAGTTGCAAGCATATATGAGGTTTTGGTACAATCAAGAACATACCATAGCCTTCCATGTCCTCATGTTCCACACAGTTAACGAAGCAAAACCCAGACTATCAACATAACTCGTTCCCTGCCTACGAAGACAATAAAGTCCTGATTCAGATATTCATGAGGATATAGATCACCCAAAGACAAACATAAACACAACTATAAATGGGCATGAATTGTAAGGAGAGTCTTTCCGGTGACCAAACTATCCCATTTCAACACCACGTGCTCATATTTTAATAAGTTGAATAGAGCACTTCAGTCAAAACAGTGGTAAGATAAGATCAGGAAAAGAGCATACCCCTTGGATGCTGCAGCAGACACAAAAATTGGCTCTACAGGGCTGCATTTTATATCCAACACACTGCAAGAGGAAAAGAAAAGGTAAACAGCAGCACCAAGAAGTATAGGCTTGTAACAGTGGTGATAGGAAGAACCTTGGAAATTCTTCACTTGTCTGAAGATCACAGACAACTCTCTTTGCATCGACATTCCATGCTTTAATGCCTCTATCAGCGGTGCCTATGAGAAGCTTTTGTCAAAAGAACAAAAAGCTTAAAAGTCCATAAATTCAATCTCAAATAATCAGATTATGATTCCAAAGACAAGCGATAAATGAATGACCATATAAATCTAATCTGCATACCAATCGGTCAGATTTACATTCCCAGTCAAGTGACATAATTTTGGCTCCACAATAAATGGTTGCATTTCTGGATGCTGGAGTTGATGAGTCATATGTCCATATCCTACATTAAGTCATTAAGTATTAATGAAAAAGTAAATACAGATTGTAAATTTAAATCAGCTAAAAGTTGAGAAGTTGAACAATATAGTAGCATACATGATGAGTATATATCATGAGTAACCAAAGGAATGTAATACCTAGGCAGCTGCCAGATGTAGGAAATAAGTGGCGACAGTCAATAGGTCACCAGGAAATGGACATATGATATAGTGATACATATGAAACACAAACTAAAAAACTTGGACACCCCCACACTATAAAGTTTATGTTTACAAACTTTAACTGCTGTACCCAGACATACCTCACTGTACCATCGTCAGATGCACTGGCTATATTGTTTCCAGATGCAGAGAACCGGCAGCAACTGATCGGACTTGTGTGACCCAAAAATGTCTCCTGGAAACCATGGTCATCTGAAAGTTATAGAGTCTCCAATAAAAGATAAACTAGTGAAAGTAATGGAAAATCAGTTATGACTATCAGGAACCAGTCATGCTTTAAGAAATTTACCTGAAAGTCAACTTCAACTTCAGGGAAATCTTCTACACTGCTTTCTGTGGCATTTTCTGCCACATCACATTCACTTGTTATACAAACGATAAACTACAAAACAGCTACAACAGTGTCTATATGCACAAAGGAGAAAGAAGTCACGTATAGAAGTTAACTACCATTATAGGAACCATCCTGGAACAGTTGAATGGTATCACCAGTTCCACCAACTCCCACACGAAGACTCGATGAATAATTTAAATCATTATTGGACTTGGATATTTTTAATTCTGGTTGAATTCCAATGGATCCAGCACCCTGATCTCGACCAAACTCTGCTTCCCCGATTTGAAAAGTAGCAAGAGGGCTAGTTTCCTGAGCATCTTTAGATGGAAGACGATTTTCCTCGGGCACTTCACTTGACGAGCTCTTGGTTCGTTCGATGCTTTCATCCACTACTGATGAAGCGTTACTGAGTTCCAAAAAAATATCAGAAAAATAAATAAGCCTGCACCAAATCTATACAAATTACTGAAACAAGGACTCTCAAGAGAGTATAACTATGAAAACTATTACCTTCTTAACTGGTATATCTGACCATCTTTTTCCTCCAACAAAGCTTGAAGTTCTGACAACTTGAGATTCAGTTGCTTGATGTCTCTTTTTAAACGGTTGACAGTAGTCTTCTCTGAGCTAATTTTCAACAAGGCTGGCATACGTGGTTTAGTTAAGGGCATTTTCTACATACCTTAGTCATAATGTGCCATCAAAAGCAATGAACCAATGAAAAACTGACCAACAGCAATTCATCTAAACAATACTGGTTTTGATATGGGAGTTGGGAAGTTCTGATAATATTTAACATATATGGAATTTGTCGACATATGAACACAGAAACATAAGTAGCCTGCTCTCAGATGACAAGAAACATATATATATATACATATATATATATATATATATATAACAGAAATACTATATTGAAGGATATGAGTACCATTGAAGATCTCACTAAAAAAATTCCTCACAGATAAACGCAATGCATCATACCATTCCTTTGAGAAATATATACGAAACTCAGGATCAGCGCTCGGTTTCTTTACATATGGAATGGCTGCACCACACAGACAAGAATATAACTCTATGACAAAAGTAGTTCACTAAACTGAAACAAACAAATGATAGACAAACCTACCAAACCATGGAGTCCAATCCTGGCTCCTTTGCAACAAATCATTCCCCTTCATACCAAAGAACTCCAAAACCTTATCCCTCCTCCCTGCATTTACGGCATTTACAACATAGTACCGCAAAATAGAGACCTCCATCTTCGACAAAGTAGCCAAAAGCACAGTCTCCGACGATGAAGAGAGACACTGCTTGAAAAAACTCAACAACCCAACTAACTTCTCCGCCTGAAACTTCGGTACATACACCGAGAAAATCAACTCCATTATCTTCTCCACTTGAAACCCGTTGCCAATATCCGTCGACAACTCGGAATCAAAAGCTTTCAAAGTGCTAGTGAACCCCCTAAACACTAGAAACTCCCTCACAAGCTCCTCAGCATACTGCATATTCTCCATCTTGCCCCTACTACACCATCAAAAACCAAATGTTCACCTTCTCCAAATCTACACTAAAATCATAAATTTCATCACTAAATCACAAAATTGATGATCAAGCTCTGTATGACATAATTGAGAGAAAAAATTGCAGAAAATCTCAAGTTGCTTTAGTTTTAGCTCACATTTAGAAACAAACAAGTATGATAAGTTGCGAGGCTCCATAAAGCATTGATCTTGAAGACAATACAATACAAAGTTCGAAGCTTTAAGGGTTTAAAGAGATCTAGGGTTTACAGTGATTGAGATTTGAGGAATTGGGAATGATAGAGAATCGTACCTTGTGGAATTGCAGTTGGGTATTTCGGGATTGCAGCGAACTATTAATTTTGTTGTTCTGGGTATAGGAAATTGATAACTTACCTAAAGGTCTAATTTTTACGATGGAAACTGGGTTTCGTATAGCCTTCTGGAGTGAGAGATACATAGTAAAAATTGGATTGGCGCTTAAATTTTTACTTTGGTAAGTATTCTTTTACCGGACTTATCCACCAATTATTCCCTTTTTTCCTTTTTTGTTCTCTGACATTTTGGGAACATCTGTGATTCTTTTTTCAAAAGAATTATAAAAAAAAAAAAAAAACAAAGTGGTTCATTCAACCAATTAATGTTGTTGGGTGTGGGTCTTTACCTTTTGTTAAGTTACAGATCGCGGTTTGGATGGTCAATTGTGGTCTTTGTTTTGTCTCGTGTATGGTGTTGAGTTTTTTAAGTGAT